>CABHPR010131171.1:0-33518 GCA_902168415.1 Peromyscus melanophrys | reverse complement strand
AGTGTACATGTATGGAGGTGGAGGAGGGCTGGACTGCACTCAGTGTATATGTATGGAGGTGGAGGGGGCTGGGCCACTGAGGACTCCAGCTTCTGGATCTAGTTCTCCCCATTGCCTTTTCACAGGTGTGCGCAATCTTTTGACATTTCAGCACAATGCGGTCCTTTCTGTCTTCAGTTCTGCAAAGTTCACACTCAAGAACCACACAATCCATTTACCAAAAACAATTACTCCCAAACCTCATAATACTTGAAGTATATACACCATTTTGTGTTGGGCCACAGTCATATCTATCTTGGGCCTGATGCAGCTCAGGGATGCAAATTGAACACCCCTGATAGTCAGCACAGATCAGCATCCGGGCATATCTACAGAGCACAGGTCCTTAGAGCCTCCTTGTGCAAACAAGAACCCCATGGAAGCTTAGTCAGAGCACATTCATGACTGACTTTTCAGGGAAGAGGGCCAGAGCTGCCTCTGATGACTGTAGGCAAGTCTAGTGACTTTTCTGCCTCCTTTATCTGTAAGATGGGAACAGCAGAGCCTTGCTGTGGATGAGAGGTGGGGAACTGACTCTGCAGCTGTCCATCTCCACCCAAGGATGAGGAGTGCATGTCTGCACCATTGCCACCCTAAGGCCTCTGGGTGGGAAGCAGAGGAGGGCCCTGTGCTCATTCAGAAAGGTCTGTGGAGCTTGGCCCTGGCCTGGGTGGGACAGAACGCTGTCTGATAGCCTCCTTCACTGTGTTCTGGCTCTCTTGAACAATAGCAGCATCTTCCTTTTGCAAATGTTCTTTCACAGCTCTGTGGCATTGTCTAGGCTCAGAAGCCAGCTCCAGGTAGGGCTGTCCTCTGAGGAGCATATGTAACAGGGCCACAGGTGGGAGCTGTGAAGTTGACCCCCTTTGGAGCCACCCACAGGCTTCCCTGCCTGAATGACTTTGGCAGACTAGCAGACCTGACAGGCTCCCAAGAGCCTTTTAGGGGGCACTGCGTGGGCAAAGCTGTGACTCCACGTGAACTCAGTCAAGGTGGTTGGGAAGAGGGCTTGGGTATGAGGTTGAGATGTCACAACAGCTCTGAGAGGCAAGAAGTGTAACCTTCACTTTATAGATGGAGATACCAATGTATGAAGAGGTCAAAAGATGT
Source organism: Peromyscus melanophrys (assembly GCA_902168415.1). Lineage (NCBI taxonomy): Eukaryota > Metazoa > Chordata > Mammalia > Rodentia > Cricetidae > Peromyscus > Peromyscus melanophrys. Next base: position 32,369 of record CABHPR010131171.1, on the reverse strand, counting down.
GTGGCCATAGGCTGAGGTAGGTGGCCAGGAGAACAGAGGAAATTCCAAGAGGCCCCTTCCTGGTGCCCAGAGTACTCTTTGGGGATCTCAAGATGCCCAGGTCATCTGTAGACTGCTTAGCGCCCCTCAGCAGATGTTTGATCTGCTAACTCTTGATTCTGAAGGCAGCCCTGTTCCAGGTACTGCGGAAGACTCCCTGCCTTTGAAGGCATGACCTTCTTGCTCACCCTGTGCAGATGAACAGCTGGCCAGGTTCTCAAGCCCCAAATGTTGCAGCACATAGTTCACAGATGGGAGCTGCCACTGTGTCTTGCATACAGAGTTGGCTATGTTTGTATAGATGCTTTGAACTGGGGACACTGCCGTCTTTGAACAAAATTGGGGTTCTGCAACAAAAAAAAAAAGGGAGAAGGAGGTCTGAGCACTGGGAGGTGGTGATTAGTGTTCATGGCCTCCCAGAGGCCTGGTATCCTCACAGCCCCTCTCTTCCACTTGTCCCTCATGGGTCATATCTCCTGGGCCCTGAAGAACTGACCTCCTGAATTCCTCTTGAAGTCACTTCTGCTTCTGGCCCCTGCCTGCCCTTTCGTCTTGTTTCAGCTTCCATGGCCATCTTAAATACCTTACTGTCTCTTGCTCTGCTAGAGTCCCTCATCATCATCTCCGGTGCCAGGCCACCTGTCATGATTTAACCCTGACTTGACTTTAAACCTGCTAGCACTCACACCCACACCCACACCTCCTGGCCCCGCCTTGCTCTCCAAAGCCCCTCTGTTCTTCCTGTGGGAGGCCTCACAGCCACCACAGCATTCTGGAACATTAACTACTGACACCCCCCTCCCAACGGTCCTGCACTTAAACTTGGAGAGCCCCTCCACAAGCAGCTCCTGTACGTTCTTAGGAACCCTGTTCAAGGGCTCCCTTCTGACTCCTGCAGAAACACTCACTTGTATGCCAAGCCCCTCCCAAACCTGTGCCTTGATACTTTGGACTATGGCATAGAAGGCCAAGACACACAAGACACAGATGCTTGCTAAGTCCTGAGACACCGGGAGGTGCTGTGACTGGGGGCAGAGACACCGTGGTGGCAGGTTTGCTTTCAGTTTGGGGGCTAGGTCAGTTTTGAGCTTGGCCATAATTTTCCTGCTTGCCACATGGGTGTGAAGACACTTGCCACAAGGGAAAACAAAGAGCAAATTCATATTGAATGGCTCTTGTGTCTGAGCTTGAATTTGCCCTTTAAGGCTTTGGTCAGGTCCAGTGGCTTTGCCACATAGAAAACCTAGCCATTGTACAGGTGTTATGGGTGGGGGGAGTCAGCTGGCAACCTGCCCTTCAAGAAATCAGCGTGGCGGAACGTTCAGACTTGTTGACCCAGGGATCCACCCTGAGGAAATAACACTAAATGTAGAACAATATGGACAAGGATGGCAATTATTGCGCTGGCTTTGATAATGAGAAAGTACTAGTGTTCAGCAGAAGGGGAAAGTTAACGATCGCGGACCAGTGGTGGAAGATTGTGTAGACCATAAAACATGTGCATGTGTGCATGCTTATGTGCACGTGTCTTTGTTAGTGTGGGCGTGTGGCACCTGTTCACGTGTGTGAGTATAGGCACAGCTGTGCCCCAGCACTGGTGTGGAGGGCAGAGGACAGCCTTGGGTGTCGGTCCTCACCCTCGCTGCCTTTGCCTGGTTGCTTGGCCTTCAAGCTTCTAGAGATTCTCCTGTCTCCACTCCCTTCTCACTAAGAGCGCTCAGATTGCAGATACCCATTCACATGGGTTCTGGAGATTCCAGCAGCTCTTCACACTTGCACAAAGATACCCGCTGAGTCATTTCCCCAGCCCCCACAAAACACACTTTATAAAGACTGCGCCGTATGGACAATTCTTAAACCATGTTAAATTTTTTAAAGATGCAAAGTTGTATATATACTATGGTTAGAACCATGCAGAAACAATAACAACATCCTTCTCACAAAAATACTCTGTGCTAGCTGGGTGGTGGTGGCGCATGCCTTCAATCCCAGCGCTCAGGAGGCAGAGGCAGAAGGATCTCTGAGTTCGAGGCCAGCCTGGTCTACATAGTGAGTCCCAGGACAACCAGGATTACACAGAGAAACCCTGTCTCAAAAAGAAAAAGAAAAAAAAATACTCTGTACTTTGTGTGTGTGTATGGAGGGGGGGTTTAAGGATGTATACTACTATATTTAGCTTAAAAGTGGTCTAGTCATGGTGGCTCACCCTATGGCCCCAGCACTTGGGAGGTGGAGGGAGAGGATCAAGAGTCCAAGGCTTGCCTCAGTTTTAATTGAGTTTGAGGCTGGTCTGGGTTATACAGCACCTGACCTCAAAAAGACAAAAGTTGATCCGGTCCAAGTGAAGGAAGGCTCCTGCAGCATGGGGCCTTCCTGGTATGGGTCACCCAGTGCCTCGGTCTGTAACCCGGCCTCCGAGGGGTGTTGAGGCTCCTTGGGGGCATCACTAAACAGGTCTTTGCAGCTGACCCTCACTTGGCAGGGCGGGAGAGCTGAGGTTCCTATCCAGTCCTCTGCTGAGAGTTAGGTTCCTGGCTCAGTCCTGTCCTAGGACAGTTCACTTTCTCCTCCTACCATACCAGAGTCCCTGTGATAAGACTCCTCTGTGCTCTTAGGAAAGGGATGTGCTAGAGCCCAGTGTCAAAAGAACCAGAGAGGGGCAAGTTGTTTTCCGGAGAGGGGATCATGTGTGCCAGCTGCTGGGAGGAAGAGAACTTTTTCCCGCAGCAGCCCTAGTGGCCTTGCCCTTTCAACCCAGTCCAGCATTTTCACCAACTTTTGGCAATAGCCAAAAGAGCATGCAGGGCTGGCCTAGCCCACTGTGCATCACAGCACCCTGGTTTTAAACCACAAGCATACGCTCCAATCCTAGCTCTACCACAGATGGCCTTGGGGCCTTGGACAAGGGCCATCCTGCACCCCACACTCAGATCCTTTGCCTATAAGATATCTCTACGAGAGAGAGCAGAAATTCTTAGCCTGTCAGGAAGCTACCAAAGCAACCAGACCACGAGGCAAGCTCTTGTCAGAGTCCTGGGAGGAACCACTTCCCAGCCTCAGCCTCCATTGCTGTTCTGGAATATGCACACAGAGCTGTAGGGTCTTTGATTTGTTCAAAATAAGCCAGACATAATGGATTTCAAAGAAATAGGAAATCTCTTAGTTTATCGGTGTTCACTGTGTACAGACGCAAGGCAAAGGGAAGTGGCCTGGAGCGTGACACTGCTTGGTGTAGGCTTGGGTCCCCTGTGGGTGTCAGCATCTGAACACCTGACTCTGGCCCTCAGGCCATAGACTCCTGTTGGACAGTCACTGCTGGAGCCAGTGCATGGCAGAGCCGAGGAGGAGGGATGGAAGGTTTGGTTCTGCTCGTCCTCCGTGCTCACTCAGGCCAGATGCTGTCTTCAAAGGCTGCCTTGTCACCTGCTGGAAGTCCTGCCCCAGCCGTGACATGCCTCATGTGCTAAGAGCTGCTGTGGTGGGCACAGTGGTTCACCTTCATGACAGTGGCTCACCTCAGGTACACTTAAGGAAGGTGGCCCTGAGTGGGACTGGCCTGAGGGCCCACAGCTACCCTGACTTACCACCTGAGCTCTTGCACTACAAGGGGCCCTCTGGTGCTGGTGCTAATGGCATTCTTTTGTACCAAGCCTGGAACATACAAGTTTCAACTAGACAGATCTTGTGCACATCTATAAAAAAAAAAAATACTGTGTTTAATAAGCTGTCAGACTTGTGGTATTATATTTTACAAAGTTGCAACAAACTCTAAACTATCTAGTACTGAGCCACTGTGATTAAAGGAATCATGGGTAGGTTTCTGCAGGCCTTGGTCACATTTTCATCCACATATAACCCTGCCTCATGTGAGTTTCTGTTTATATCTTATTTAATACATGTTGATTCATGTGTCATTTAATAAATACATGTTGATTCGTGAACATACAGCCAACAGCATTATGGCTCATGCTTCAGTGAAGTGTTTCTGACCAGTGTATTTCTCAGTGAGAGAGCCTTCCTGTGCAGAGAAACACCAGATGGTTTTTTAACATGAGGTTTGGAGCAGTCATTACAAACCATGAAATCATGAGCAAAAATGTTGAAAATCTGGCTGTGTGTAGACCTCGACTAGATCCTGTGCTTATAATAGAAGAGGTCAGCCAAGAAGCTACCTTGTTGGTTTGGAGATGGCTCAGTAGTTAAGAGCATTGGCTGCTCTTCCAGACCACTGGGTTCAATTCCCAACACCCACATGGTAGCTCACCACCATCTGTAACTCCAGTTCCAGGGGATACAATGCCCTCTTCTGACCTCCATGTGCATGTTGAGCAGACAGACATACATGCAGGTAAAACACTCACATAAAATAAATCTTTTTTACACAACATTAAGAAGATGAGTGTGGTCCACTGAGAACATAGGCATCTGGTAACTCAAACTTTCTGTCACCCATGCCTATCTGTGAATGACCAGGGAGACTATAAATATCAGCAAGTAGACAACTTTACAAATATAAAATCCATGGATAATGAAGAGCAAGCATAATTGTTAGGTGTTGATCTTTCTCTGAGAGCTGCTGTCAGGCTTTGAGTTGCTGGTATACCTAATTAGATTTTACAAGAGCAGAGAAGTCATTTGACGGGGGGAAGGGGTACAGCTGGAATGAATTCTGAGTTCTGGACAGTCCCTATACTGCTGAAGGTGAGGCGTGAATGAATAGAATGCTTGTGGAGCACCCACTCCTCATGAGCAAACAGCAGCCTTAAAAAAATGTTGCTTTTATTCTTGTCCTCAAGATCCAGTTATGAGTTTTGTGCTCAGGTCTCTGTCAGGGAGTAGAACCAGCCTGGAAGGAAAGAAGACCCACCACACTATGCACTGTGTGCAGAAGGGACTGTGAGCGAAACATTCCCAGCTGTCTCCATTGCTGAGAAGCTTGCATTACCCCAAGCAAGTGAAGACTCCCCTATCATTCAGCAAGTCTGCATTGGACACTGGGCAGATTGCGGGGCCTAGTCTAAGGACTGGGAACACAGTCAAGAACAAAGTGGGCATATGTCTTTACTTTCCTGGTACTTATAAAGATAATAGACAAATAAGTGCATAAATATGTTAGTAGTTGCTAAGGATGATAGAGAACAGTGAAGTGAGAGGAAAGAGAGGGATGTTGGGGGATGGGAGCTTGTATCATATTAAATGAGGTGCACTGAAAAGATGCCCTTGGAACAGAGACCTGAGTGAAAGAGGAAACGCTGAACAGAGGTTTGGGAGAGGAGCATTCCAGGCAGGAGAATTGGCACGTGCAAAGGCCCTGAGGTGGGGACGTGTGAGAAGGTGTAGTGGATGAGGGGAGCAGTAACAGAGGTCAAAGACAGTAGATGATGGGAGGGAAGGATGTAAAAGACTTTAGATCAGCCAAAGTAAGGGCTTGGCTTCTGTCCCAAGATGGGAGACATTGACTGGAGGGGTGCCACGATCCAATCCCTGTTCTGAAGGGACCCCTCTCACTACAAGATTGTAGGGGCTAAGAGGATCGATGTGTTCAGACTGTGGTGGCTGAGTGTGTGGCTGGGCACTGGCAGTTCTGAGATGCATCAGGTTCTGGATATGCTGAGCAGAAAAGGGAGGCTGGCACAGCTCTTCTGAAGCGTGTCAGAGAATCATGTGATGAGGCTGGAGCAATGGGGTTGCTATAAATAATAATAGAAGGAAGGCCTCAGAAAAACAGATTCCTGAGGAAAGACTAGAGAGTTGTGCTTTCGGGAACGTTAATCTTGGTGTGCCATCTTACTACACCCAAGTGGCAGTCCTGAAGTGCCTTTGTTTGCTAGACAGTTATTGGCTTCTCTTTTTCTTTGGCCCACCCCAACTAGAACCAAAGTGAAAGAAATGTTTGGAGGGAGCTGGACCAGGAGATAGCTCAGTCATTAAAGTACTTGCTTGCAAGCATGAGTTTGACCCTGTGTCAAAACCTGAGCATGGTGACACACATTTATAATCCCAGTTCTGAAGAGTTGGAAACAGACATCATTGGCTGGCCTAGCCTAACCTGTGAGCTCCAAGTCCCAGTGAAAGAGACCCTGTCTCAAAAAACAAGATAGATGGCTCCTGAAGAATAACACCCAAGGTTGACCTCTAGCTGTCATGTGCACACATGTATGCACATCAGCACGCGTGTACACGCGCGCGCACACACACACACACACACACACACACACACACACACACACACACAATGCTTCAGGAACCTCTGAAGTACAAAATTGTTCTAACATTGCACATTAAGGTTTTGAATTGAGAGGGCTGGGGAAATGGCTCAGTCAGTAAAATAAATGTTATGCAAGCTGAGCATGTGGCCCCCAGCACCAATGGAAAAACCAAATGCAGTGGCATGTGTCTGCAATCCCAGGGCTGGGGAGACAGAGTCAGGAGCATCCCTGGAGCTCATTGGCCAGCCACCATCACCTAATTGGTGTGATCTAAGATCAGTAAGAGATCCTGTCTCAAAAAATAAGGTAGAGGATGGTTGAGGAAGAAACCTTTGTCTCCACACATACACATGTGCAAACATGCACAAATCCACATGACATATATGTCCATCACATATACACATATGCACACACAGAAAGAATTAGGACTGGGATAAAGATAAAAATATTTGAGCTACATTAAAGTGGGGCTGGAGAGATGGCTCAGCAGTTAAGAGTACTGGCTGCTCTTCCAGAGGACCTGGGTTTGGTTCCCAGCACCCACATGGCAGCTCACAAGTATCTGTAACTCCAATCCTAGGGGACCCAGTGCCCTCTTCTGGACTCCATGGACACTGCATGCAGGTGGTACACAGCCGTGTTCACCCACACATATAAAACAAGAAAGGTGTTTTTAAGAAGAGAGTGGCTGGGGAGATAGCAGTCAGTAAAGTGTTTTCCAGGTAAGCACAAGGGCCCAAGTTCAGATCCCCAGCACCCAGGACCAAATCCAGCCATGATAATTACATGGGGTTACACTTTTGTAACCCCAGCATTGGGGGACAGGGTAGGGGGATCACCAAAGCTGGGTGGCCAGGCAGGCCAAACAATTGGTGAGCTCCAGATTTTAGTGAGAGAGCCTGTCTCAAAAAGTACGGTGGAGAGTGATAGAGACACATGATATCAACCTCCAGCCTCTATGTACACACAAGTATACACATACCTGTTCTCACATGCGTGCACGTACGTGTGTACACACACACACACACACACACACACACACACACACAGAGAGTCAAATAGTGCCAGTGAAATGGCTCAACAAGTACAAACATTTGTTTTGTAAGCCTGACAACCTGAGTTCCGCCCATGGATCCCACGGTAGAAAGAGAGACCCTGCTGCTGAAAGTTGCCTTCTGTGTGTGAGTGCGTGCACCCCCACACATACTGATTATAATAATAAGTTGGAAATAATTATAAAAAGAATAGACTCGGGTAAATGAGTGGCCCCTACTGTTTCTAGAGAGAGTCCTCTGTGTCGGGGCTCTGCCAGCATGGAGCAGGCATTATTGCTGATGTTCTTCAGGGCTGTTCCATGTACAACTGTAATCAACCCCATTTACAGAAAAGGCACCTGAGACTTAGACATATACAGTGGCATTAGGAGCCTGAACCCAGGTGCATTTGATCCCAGCACCATGCTGTTTCTGTTAAGTTAGTTGGTTTCTCCATGAATAAAAACTTCCTGAGTCAGGCGCTGGTGGCACAGAGCCAGGTGGATCTCTGTGAGTTAGAGGCTAGCCTGGTCTACAGAACGAGATCCAGGACAGGCACCAAAACTACTCAGAGAAACCCTGTCTTTGGGGGGGGGGGGGGAAACACTTCCTGAGACAAAAGACTTTTGAGTGGGGACTGAGCGTTTGCAGACTCCCCCTCTTAAAGCATTTTTAAATGCTTGTTTTGACTAAATCAAGAGGCAGGACAGCTTCTCTGGAGAGGGGTTTGTTAATCCCCGGCCCTCATCCAGCAAGTGTAAGCAATTCTGGGCCTTGCTGAAAGCCCGGGATCTTCCTGAAGGTGAAAGGTTTCCGCATGATGTGGGAAATGCCACCAGCAATCAGCTGGACAGGGACCAGCTGCAGAGCAGGCAGGGCAGCTGGCAGCTGCAGATGAGCAAGAGCAGCAGAGGGAGGAGGATGCTGCAGTGAGAGGCATGGCTTGTGGGCAATGCAGGGCACGCTCGGGTGAGCCGTGCTGCATCTCTGGGCTCAGCCCACAGGCCTCAGGGACACAGATACGACTTGGCTCCAAGCAGAAGCGGCAGGGCATGAGTGCTCGTGGGATCAGGATGAGCTGGGTCATGCCTTCTGATACTGTTGCTCATGCTGTGGGCTTCACAAGTCTCTGGTTTTCTGCTAAGAAAACATTGGACTAGAGCAGTGGTTCTCAACCTGTGGGTCACCACCCTTTGGGAGTTAAACGAACCTTTTACAGAGGTTGCCTTTCAGATATCCTGCATGTCAGATATTTACATTATGATTCATAACAGTGGCAAAATTACAGTTATGAAGTAGCAATGAAATGATTTTATGGTTGGGGTCACCACAGTCTGAGGAACTGTATTAAAGGGTCACAGCGTTAGGAAGGTTGAGAACCACTGGACTAGAGTGTCGTGAGGAGCTGGTGGGGTTGGTCCTGGTTTGGCTTCCCCAGGTGGCGGAGGCTCTCTAATCACTGATTGGTGGAGGGCTGTCTCCATGGAAAGGGGCTGTGGTCCCAGGCAGATCTGCTGACATCTCTGCGTCCCTTTGGTCCCTGATACACAGGACCCATGAACAAAACAGCATTTGAAGGTTGGCTTGGGTGAGTTCTGGGGGTACCGCCTCTCCTTTTTCTCAGGTTCCTCTCCCTACAGACCCCCAAGGAGTAGGTTTCTTCTCCTGCAGCAAATCCTATGCAGAAATTCTTTCTGAATGTTTAATTCACTTAAGGGATGTCTTTATTTTTCCCAAAGCATGAACCTGCTCCTCATTGACCATAAGAAGACTGATCATAAGTTCTCTGTTTAAATCAGTGGGCAGGATACTTGGGATTAAACCACTCCATTTGTACTCATGGTCCTATGTAGTGGTCCCTTCTTCCTTGGGCCTCAGTCTCACCTTCTAGTGATGTGTGACCTGCCTTAAAGTTGGTAGAGCACTTGTCTTACCCCTCAGCTTTTTCTTCCTTTGGAAAATCTCTCCTTTGTTCTCATTGAACTCAGGCTTGCTTTTAAATGGGAATGGGTGGGGGATGGGCAGAAGGCCTTTCCCTGAAATCCAGCTATCAGCCCAGACTCTGTCTCCCATTTGCTGGTCAACCACAAGCAAATTACCTGCCCTTGCTGGATTTTAATTTCTCTGTGGATAAAATGGTGACAAATTCTCCCTGAGGTGTCTTCCATCCTAGGCTTCTGAGACCACATTAGCTCCTGCCTGTACTTGGGATGGGTGCTGGCATAAGGAGCAGTGAGAACCCAGGTTCCCAAGAGCCAAGGCCCAAAGAGCAGAGAGAAGCCACAGAGATGGAGGTCCACCATCATCCTCTTCCTGTGCTGCTTGAGAGGAGGAGGGGCAGGGGAGGAGCTGCAGAGATTGACAGCTCTATCAGTGAGGAGGCCCAGGGAAACATATGCTGTGGCCAGGGCTGCTGGGGGCCTCCATCTGCCAGGAGTCATTTGCCAAGTTGGCTACCAAGCTGAAGTTGGCACCATGGCCTCCCTGTTCCCACACCTCTCCCTGGTGTCTGCAGAGAGTCTATCCTGGAACAACTGGCATTGGAGGGAATAGACCCAGGGTTCCCCTACTGCTCCCTGCCCCTGGTAGATGTCCTTGGGCAGCCAGCCTGGAAGAGGGTGCCTGTAACTTCAGCATCAGCTCGTGCCTTCTCAGACTCTGAGAGGTATACAGGTATATATACAGGTATATTCCATAAAGAAGAGCAGATCCCTTTAAGAGGCAACGATGGATATGATGAAGCATTCTGATTTCCCAAGAATTGCCTATCTCTCTCTTTATTATCATGGTTGGGTCCCAAAGAGACCGGTACGGACAAGAGGTTACTGCAAGGGCTTGAAGTAGCTGTACTTGAGAGAAGAGAGGCCCCAGATTGCCACCAGTGATCATGTAATGTGACTCTGAGCTGCCGAGGGTTCAGGGCACTGCCTGCCCAGTGCCTAGGCTGTAGAAAGGAGGGACAGTTGGGAGACGCAAGAGCAGAAGTCTCTGGATAGGACTTTGCTTTGTTTACAAGAACAGGAGCAGTCCTACTCAGGCTAGAGAGAAGGCGCAGGAAGAATTCCTTGGAAGCAGCCTAGATGCTGCGCTTGCCTCTGGTCTCAGGGGAGGTCAGAGAGCTGACTTTCCATCTTGTCCTGTTGCCACCGCTGAGCATTCTGGACCATTCCCTCCCTTATGGACCATGCGATCCTTTAGCAACTATTCATTAAAAAATAGAGATTATGTGAATTTGTTTTGACTGGGTTTTTAAAAATTGAGGTGCAGTTCACAGACCGTAAAATTCAACCTTTGAAAATATACCACCCCCCCAGATTTGTAGTACATGCACAAAATTGTGTAGCCAACCACATTATCTAATCCCCAAGCATCGGCATCATCCCCCTTAAGAATCCCCATTCCTGAGGGCAGCTGCTTCTCTGTTTCTTCTTCCCTCCATCTTGACAACCACCAAGTGGCTCCTGTCTCTATGGATCTGCCCGTGGTGGTATTTTGTGTAAACAGAGTCATTCAGCACTTGCTGCTGCTTGCATCGGACTTCTTTCCCTTGAGTCAATGTCTTCCAGGCTCACCCGTGTTGTGGCACATGTCACTACCTCATTTCTTCTGTGGCTGAAATCCTGGGGCATGGGTATCCTGTGCAGCACTCATTCCCACCTATTGACGACCACTAGGTGCTCCCCACCCTCGGATGTCGGGAATAGTGTTCGTATCAACCCTGTGCAGTGTGTCAATGCCTGTTTCATTCCTCGGGAAATCTATCTAGTAGTGGAGTTGCAGGCTCCAAGGCCATCCTGTTTAGCATTGTGGGGGGACTCCCAGGCTGTTTTCCGTGGCAGTATCACCACTGTGCGTCCCCACCAGCTGTGCAGGAGAGTTTCTTCTGATAGCCATCCTAGTGGATATGAAGTTGTACCTCAGATTTTTAACCTGTAGTCGCCCCTTTTGTTTGGGGGGTAGGCAGTGCTTGGGGTTTAACCCAGAGCCCCCCACATACTCTGAAAGCCCTCTGCTGTTAAGTTACATCCTCAGCCCCCAAATCCTTCTTTAAAATAGGGTCTTACTCTGGATTTGGTTCCCAGCACCCACATGTGGTTCACAACCATTTGTAACTACATTCTAGGGGATCCAATGTCCTCTTCTGGCCTCCATTGGCACCAGGCATACATATGATGCACATATATATATATATATATATATATATATATATATAAAAATTATATATGTAAAAACTCATGCACATAATAAAAAATAAATTTCTTTCAATTAAAAAAAAGTAAAGAATTCAAAAAAAAATAGTCTTTCTGCCCTGGGGAAATGGCCCAGTCAGTAAAGCCCTTGCCATGTAAGCCTGGGAACCTGAGTTTGGACCCCCACCCAGCTGGGCATGGTGTACACTGTAATTAATCCCAGCCCCTGGGAGGCTGAAATGGAAGGATTCTTGGGGTTTGCTGGCCAGCCAGTCTGGATGAACTGGAGAGCTTCAGATTTGGTGAGAAACCCTGTCTCAAAAAATAAGGTTGAGTTATTGAAGAAGATACACACACACACACACACACACACACACACACACACACATACACACGGGAAAAAGGTCTTCAAACTTTCTGTTGGTCAGTTTTTGTCCCTGTGACTAAACATCTCAGCAAAATGAGAGGTGTGGATGGGATTGATTTTGTACCCAGCTTAAGCAGTGTTAGCCTATCAGGCGAGGGAGGGCATGAAGTCGCTGTTCACCTCATGCAGCCAGAGAGGGGAAGAGAGAGAGAGAAAGACAGACTGACAGGCAGAAAGAGAGGATACCCATACATACAGATTCTGTTCCCTTTTATTCTGCCCTGGGGCCCCACCTCTGGGATGGGGGTGCTTTCCTCATCCTCAGTGCTGGCAGTCAAGATTAATCAGCACACAAGTAGAACAGATATGAGCACCCCATTGGCTGAAATGGAGAAGGAAGCCTGAGCACACGCTGCCCAGCAGTCCAGAGCTAAGTTCCCTTAGGTGATGTGTAGACCAGGGCTTGAGACCAGTGCTGAGGCATCTGAGACTTGTCACTGGAGGCTTCCTGTGGAGCTGCCTCAGCCCTCCAGCCTTTCCTGGTTGCCTTGGGAACCCCTTGAGCATTTGGCCAAGTTATGGAACAGCCCTGCCACTGTACTGGGGTTGCCACAGTGAGAACATAGAATTCAATGGCTTCGTTGAGTGGTTTCAGTCCAGGGAGTGGCTTATGCCAGAGACAGGAAGTGAGCTGGAGAAGTGCCCCCACCCCAAGTACAGGAAGGCTGGGCTTGAGTGTGCTGGTGGGGGAAGATGAGGCCGTCCTGAAGGCTGCAGAGTTTTCCCATCACCTCAGTGGAGTTGACCACTAGTGGTCTAAGGTTGGAGGGTGGCTGCTGGCAAATGTCCTGGCCCGTTTCCATTCCCGTCTCTGCATTAGCATTCGAGGAGCACAAGTTGCTGTGTTTGCCTAGGAAGAATGTTCCAGGTTCTGCGCTGTCTTGGCAGAGACACGATCCCTCCCAGACTCTGGTTGCCATTGCTCTGCTTTGCACAGCTGTTGGGGGCTGAGTCATCAGCTCAGCCTGTTCTGTTCTCTGGGATTTCAGGGTTGCTTTTTTCTTTTGTTGATAGCTAATGCTTTGAAAAAGACCTTCAAAGGTATATTCTGGGACTTTCCCTTAGAATACTGGGTTGACCTGACCACCTGGCTGCTCCCCTGTTGAGTAAAATGCCAGTATCTCCCAAGAGATATGCAGCTTCCTAATCTCATAGCTGGGGAAACTGCTGCCCAGGAGCCTAGTCACTGAAGAAGAAAGCATCATTTGCAAGTCCCTTGTTTCATAAACAGCCCTAGAATCAGGGGTTAAGACAAGGGATGGGGGCTGGTCCCTGAAGGAAGGCTGCAGAGCACACCCTGAACACACACAGTCCTGGGGATGCTGTAGGCTGGCAGATAGCTCAAGCAGAGAGATGGTGGTGCTTTTTCAAGCAGAGCTCACATTGCATACATGCACACATACACACACGTGCATAAACACACATATGTGTGCGAGTGAGCACGCGCAGAGGGGGAGGGAGAAGAAAAAGAGGAGGAGGAGGAGGAGGAGGAGGAGGAGGAGGAGGAGGAGGAAGAAGAGACTGAGACTGTTGTAAGCGGAAAGGACTTGATCACCAGGATTAACTGTTCTCCCTTTATTCTCTCATACCCATGAGCTTCTGATAGATTCCAAACAGGGTCCAGGTCTTTTCTCTGTTATTCCTGATGCTGCCGAGACCTATGCCCTCCTGAATTCACCCCTGGAAGACTCAACTTGGTCTCCTTCCCTCTGGTCCTCTCTTTTCCCAACACACTCTAGAGGGCTCCCCACCCAGGGCTTTCTCACATGTGCCTCCTCTCCTTTATGGAACAGTTCTGTGGCTCCCTGTGGCCCACTGGACAAGACCCTGGCTTATCAGGTTGTGTGTGGCCTGGCCCCATCCGCTTGCAGCCTCACCCCCACTGTTCCTCACCAGGCACCAAGCGTCCAAGCCACTGTTGAGTTATTTACAGCCTCTGGCCATGCTGCCCCGGCCTTCCCACTGGCGGACTCCTACTCATCCTTCCAGACCCAACACAAGGTTCTGGTTGGAAAAGGCTTTTCTTGACCTTCCTGAGGCCACCAAAATGTCTTGTGTTTCCTTCTTGAAGGTCATATCACACTTCACTTGTTTACTTCCAGAACACTGTCTGTTCCTGTTTGTTTAGCGTCTCTTGTGTGACAGAGCACCCATCCATGCCATACCCATGCTCTGCTGCATGTTACTCTCACAGTACCCAGAGGGGAGGTGCAGCCCATGGCAGAGGAAAGGCTGCAGTTCAGCAGTAGTCAGACTTGCTGAGGCATGCAGTCAAAGAGTCCAAGAACCAGAATTCAATCCCAGGTCTGCTGGACCCCATTTCTGCATCCTTTCAGGTCTCCTTCCCCATTTTAGGCCCTTAGGCAGCACTGAGCATGGGAAAGACCAGTCCAAGAGGCAGATGTTTGTGTGGTTACTATGGAGTGTGCACAATGGGGAAACAGAGGGAACTGGTGTGAGAGGGACAGGTTTCCGTGGGGTTGAAGGGATGAGAGATTGTTGGCCCTGCTCCCGTGGCTTAGGATTTCCTTTCAGCTTCTTTTCCAAGTGGCTGCCTGGGGACAGGCCTGTGGGACTCCAGGCTGAACAGGCGGCATGGCGATAAATGCCATGGCAACATGCCTCCTCTCTAGGGCTATGATGAGAGGGCGGAGCCAAGGGGACACAGGACACACACTGGGGCCTCTGAGCAGGATCCTGAAGAGGAGATGCCCTGTGGGCCTGGGTGGCTTCTGCCTTCCCAAGAGGGCCCCTGCCTGTGAGGCCCTATCCCAGCAAGGGAAATGGCACTTCCACTTCTGGCCTGAATTAATGGCTGGTTCTGGTCTCCCAGGAGACTGTCAGCTGTGTCCGGGTACAAATACCACCCCATTCCCACCCACAGCCAGGGAGGAAGGAACAGAGAATGCGGGGGGGGGGGGGGGGGGGCGAAGGGGGTTGCCAAGCAAGTAGCAGAGACAAAGCTCGCATTGTGCCGGGGCCACATGGGGTTCCCATCTAGCCTTTCTCACCTGCCTCCCAAGACCTAGCCTCCGCCAGCTCTTCAGCCATACTCACCCAAGCTGGCTGAGGTAGAGAAGCTATCTGGGAGGTGAGGCCTGTTGAAGGTGCTAGAGCCATCCTAAAGCCAAGAGGCAAGCCGTGATGGGAGCATGGCCAGTGAAGCCAGGGTGACATGGACTAGCAAGGGCCCGAATGAAAGAAAGCTGCTAGCAGGCCACCTGACCTCAGAGGAATTCGCTGTGCGGCCGGTTATCCTCCAAGATTTGTCCACGCATGAGCAAAGGCCATTGCCCCCTACCTACCCCACTCCAGCTGCTCCCACAAGACCCTCCTGTGCCTCCCATGAGGCAGGGACCCTGTGTACCTCTCTGGACAGGTATGCAGTTCACGGATGCCCACCCTGTACTTGCCCACGGCCTCCACTGTGGGTCTGGCCCTGATGTTGTTTCCAGAGGCTTTTCTTGGGTGACTGAGACTGGTGGAGGAGAAGTGGTGCCAAGCCAGTTGGGCAGCTCAGGTGACGGGCCTGGTGTCAGCGGCCCAGTACCTGACACCTCTGGGCAGACAATGCGGGCTGTGTCCAGGCCCTCTAGGGGAACGGGCCATGTTCTGTGTCGCAGCCAGGAAACTGGCCATTTGAGTAGTGCCTTTGTCCACTCAGGAGATGACCCCACTACTGTCCAGGAGCAAGCTCCTGGGGACCCTACGTGGGAAGGAGGTAGTCCCTGGGTCAGGAACTCTGGGGTTTGAGATCTCAGTATCCGATGCTGGTCTGGTTCAAATGCTGGTCCTGCTACACAACTGGGGTGTGACTTGGGCAAGTCCTTTTGCCCATGGTGGCCCTAATTCCTTATTTATAAGGGGGGACTAATCTCGGCCCTTCCTCATAGGGTTGTTGGGAGAAGTCAATGGCGTAATGTACGTAACCGTGTAGCACGGGCCGGTGTGCAGTGGGGCTTAGCTTGGCGGCTGCTTCTCCCCCAGTATGAGCAGAAGTCCAGGGCATGGCATTCTCAGCTAAGCTTTCCCAGGCTATCGTCCACAGTTCCTTCTCTGAACGTGGAGTCAGGGGCTATGACCTCTAGAGCTGGCTCAAAACTACCCATTGGCTGTAGAAAACCTAGGTTTCTCTCCATTGATCCAAGGGAGCTCTGGGCTGATGTCTAGTATAGCCCTGATCCCAGATAGCTATACCCTCCGCATGGGGCCTCTCCCTCCCCCACATCCCTGAAAACATCCTGCAGAGCTGTCCTTGACACTAAAGTCCCTGCTCAGAAGGACATCCTAAGGACCCAGCGCAGGAGTCAGTGGGCCTGGGTCCTCCCAAGCCCCCTTCTCAAGTCTCCTGGGCATGTGACTGCCACTTGCTAGACCCACCCACTGTAGGACACTCAGCAACTAGGGAGGGCTTCTGCTCTCTTGACCTTGGCCTCCTGAGCATCAAGCCTGTGCTCACTTTCCTGGGATGTGCTAAAATGAACATGCACGTTTATATGACAAGAGTCTAGCCTGCATGCATGTATGCAGCATGAGAGTCAGAGGGCCTGGCTGCTTTGTCCTGCCTTGGGAGCAGGCGCTTGAGCATGTACATGGACATGTGTGTGACACATCTTGGAATGACCTATTTTGTCTGTATCCATTGATCTTTCTACACGTGTGCTGGTATGTCCGTCTGTCTTGTCTCCTTTGTAGCCAGGAAGCCCTGAACCACGTGCCAACTGGGAAGGTGATGGTCAGCGAGACCAGCCCGGCCTAATCTGGGGCTCCTACTCCTGCACCAGGAGTCCTCCGACCTGCAGCCCCTGCCACAGAGGGAGGCCTGGATGTGGGAGGCGGGCTCTGAGGGGCAGGGACCTGGGGAGAAGCAGGCTTTGCTGGTAGAGTAGAGGACCCTTTTGCTGCACTGGTGGACAGGAGACCCTTGTCCTGCTGTCCCTGTGACCGTGGTGGGCTCTTCACCCGCTGGGTGCCTTCACTGACCTGGAAGATCTGGGGTTGGACTGATGACTTCTAGCCACCCATGAGGCTCTGAAAACTGAGACTTTAAACCGGGGTTAGCAGTCCGTGCCAAGCCCCACTGAATTTATTGGCGGAGGTAGCCGCGCGCAGCCTAGCCTACAGGTCCTCGCTTGATTCTGGGGTGTCGTGCCGAAGGGCAAGAGGAGAAGCCATGCCAGGCGGTGGCCCCAGTGAGAGGATGACATGGCCCGGCCCTGCCCTCCCTACGCCCCCCACAACCCGCCCTCTCTCCTCAGCCCCGGGAACACCGCCCATCCCACCGCTAACCAGGACCCGCAGCCTCATGGCCATGTCCCTGCCAGGAAGTAGACGGGCCTCTGCTGGATCTCGCAGGTGAGTGAGTCTCTCCCTTGTCTAGAGCCTGAGCTTCAGAGGCTTGGGCTTTGTCTTCATCTGCAACAGACTTGCAGTGTGCCTTTAAGCGAATCGCGCCCTCGGTTTCCCCATCCTTAAAATAGGCTGGTTGATCCATGCCACCTCCAGGAACTATTTAAGGACCTAAATGACACGGTGGATGTAACAGTTATCTGAAGGTTCCCATCAACACCAGCCCTGCCATTACGGTCCCTGCAGTAGATCTCCTTTGACTGTCACCCTGTGGGTCCCTCCTCCAGTCACCTCCTGTCTGCCCCACGCTACTCCCCTCTGTTTCCATTCATGCATGGATAGCCTTCCCGGGGCTAAGAGACCCTGGGGCCCGCCATTTGTCCACAGCCATGTCTAGCCTCTGTTCTTGGCCCCGGGGAGCTAGGAGGGTCATCCACCTTCCGGTTTCTATCTTGATTTCTACTGTGTTCTGTCACCCTTGTCTGTGTATGTGTGTATCCCTCCCCACCGCCTTCCTTCCCTGCGATGAACCCGAAGCGGGGGCACTTTAGGCCGTAGTGGCCTGGCAGTGTTCGCCCAGTGCCCACAGCTGCCCGCCAGCCAGAATGAGCAGCTGCCTCTTCTCCCCGCCTCCAGGCGTACTTCTCCACCTGTGAGTGTGCGGGACGCCTACGGCACCTCTTCCCTCAGCAGCAGCAGCAACTCTGGCTCCTGCAAGGGCAGCGACAGCAGCCCCACACCGAGGTAACCCGCTCCTCCTCCCAGCCAGGCCCCGCCCGCCGCCTGGGAACCTGGTGCCCAGGAGATGGGGGGAGCCGCACCACGTTCTGACGTCTCAACTCTAGCATTCTTACTGACTGTGGCCTAGAACATGTCACGGCGCCCCTCTGAGCTTTGGCTCCTCTCTGTAAGGTGGACATGAGCACTTGCGATGAGATGTCAGGGACAGAGACAGGCAACTCCCTGAAACATCACAGACCCCACCTGTTCCTGGTCACCATCCATGTGAACACCTTTTGTCCTAATTATTCCAAGATGGCTCCTGGGCCACCAGCCATCCCGTCAGCAAGGAAGAAGATACCCCCTTGTGTTGGTGACTCTGAGAAGGGACACTTACCCTGTGAAATTTTGCCCAGACTTCATTGGTTAGAACTGGGTCACGTGACTCACTAGCGACCTATCCAGTTAATTCAGAGAGGATTAGTGTTTTCCTCCCAATGGCGCCACCCCAAACAAAGAGGAAAGGGCTAGATGGATGTGGGGTATTTGTCTCATACATTGCGAGTCGCAGGGGTGGTGATGTGCTGCAGGTGTGGCATGTGCTAACTTATGGTCTAGGTACAGCAGGCAGAGACCTGAAATGCAGGGTCACACTGGAGGGCAGGTAAAGAAGAGCTGTGGGTCCTTGATTCTATCCAGGGTGTGAGAGTCAGGGTGCTAGTGTGGCGTCCTGTTTCCTGGGTGCTGGAATACATGTGCTCACTAGGGGGTTGTGGGGAGCTTCAGGCTTCCTGTCATCTATAAAATGGAGCTAATAACACAGATGCCAGCGAGTTGATCTGCACACTGCCTCTATGTCCTGGGCCATAGTGAGGCTTGAGGGTTATGGACAGGGGGCGGGGGTGAATCCTAACTGCAGACCCACAGTCAAGCTCCTCCCTGCAAGCCATGTCCTGCTCCTCTCAGCAGAGATGTCTTCTGTGTTCAGTGATGTCCAGAGCCATTAAAGCCACAGATCTCAGTTTTTTCCAGCAAGGTGCGGATGGTGGATAAGTCAGATGCAGGACCTGTGCCCAGCTTTTCTAACCGATTTATATCTTGAAAAGCGTGGAATGGGAAGCATCCAGACTCTTCTATTAGTAACAGTTTTGTAATACATCTCCCGAACTGCAAGTTGAGCACCCGTAGAAAAGTCCTGTTGCCCAGCAGGAGGCCTGCTACCCCTGGAGGGGGGCAGGAGAGTATCGTCTAAGGGCCTCACTGCAGCCACTGTCTCTGCTAAGATGTGTCTGGTCACATTTCTCTTTTTAATACATCACACACGTGGGGCAGGGAGGCTACTAGTGACTATAAACATGTGTTAATGTTATCTTGGGGAAAACGCCCGTGAAAGCACACGAGAACGTCCACTCTAACCCTCGTTCTCACTAGTTCAGCATTGGCTTTTCTCCCTCTTGCCTCATGCCTGGCTGAGAACTCCTCCTCACTGACACAGGTCTGTGTTCTCCTGCCAAATCCCTTGCAGGGCAGGACAAATTCAGGTTCAAATGGAGGAGGCTGTATGGCTGCTTCTCTTTTAGGGAGATCTTAGAGCAGGGTGTGAAAGCCCAGGCAGCCACCATGCCACCCCTTGACCCTTGCAAGGTGGAAGAGAGGCTGTGTGATCTGCCTTTCCTCCCAGCTCTGGCCACCTTCTCTCTAACACATCACAGTCTACAGTAAACATGACACAGCTTCCATGAAACTGTAAATCTGCCTTGAACCTGGCCACTTCCACAGTGGGCCTCCACAGGACCTATCTCTTCTGGCTCTAGGAAGCGTCTATGTGAGGCTAAGTGTCCCCGGCCCCTGGAGCAGCAGAGTGATACAACGGCAGGCCCCAGTCTCCACTGGGTGGGGACACTCCCGGGGTTTAAAACCAAGATCCCAGCAAGGTTCTTAAGAACAGATCCTGCAGCCAGGAAGCTGTGGGTGGAACCATCTGAACCATAGTCTGTTGTGGAGTCAGGGAGTTCTCCTTCCTAAAAAACCCTTGGCCAGCCCTCTGCCCTGAATCCAGTGGCCCTCCGGGCGGAGGCTCCTCCACAGCGGTGTGGTATGACACACTGTATTGGCTGCAGAAGACATCCAGCCAGCTGCTACTCAGGGCCCTGCTGCTAACTGTCCACACCTAGCAAGTGTCCATTTGTGTGCTCACACATGTCCCAGAGCATGGGTACGTAAACATGGCTGGTGTCCTGGACCAGGCAATTACCTATGAAGGCAGCATGGAAATGTTGTATGTACACCCACGGGGACATGCGGGTGCACATGGCTGGAGACACCATGAATTTCCTGAGAGGAAGGAGTGGCCAGGCCTCCCAATGTGTACATGTAATGTAGACCTGTCCTGTATGTTCCTCGAGGTGGGTGAGGAGAGTGAGTGCATCATGCTATCTGCAGAGACAGCCGTGGCTTCACACCTGTGTCTGTGCCCCCCATTCCTGTGCCTAGGCTAGATAGGCTTTCAGCTGCAGGGAGGAGAGTGTCTCCCTCCCAGGAAGATGTCACCTCCTCTGCAGGTGAGTCCTTATCCTCCAGGCCCACTTAGAACCTACCCTTGCTCCCCATTCTCATATCCTCTGGTGAAGACAGGCAGCCGGGGTTCAGGAAGCATAGACTACATGGAAGCTGGTTGAGCCACCCTCTCTGAAGAGAGTGTATGTCCATAGGACAAAGGCTTCCCTGCACCCCCTGCTGCAATGGGGGTCCACACACGCTGTCATAAGGCACTGAGCACACGCAAGCCTCCTGAGGTCCCCTCTTCCCCAAGCAGAGGTGTCTTGAGTCCCCTCACCTCACAGAAGGCTGGCTGTCTTTGTGCCATGCCCACAAGGCCTGCCCAGGAGGGCTGGTGGCACGGGCTGAGCTGAAGATAGTTAGGCTGCTCCCGGGCCCAGCTCTGTGTTCGGCCTGCCCTCCTCATCCCCCCCCCCCGCCCCCTCTGATGGACACACTGTTGCAGGCGCTCCATGAAGTATACACTATGCAGCGACAACCACGGCATCAAACCCCCCACCCCAGAGCAGTACCTGACTCCACTGCAGCAGAAGGAAGTCTGCATCCGGCATCTGAAGGCCCGGCTCAAGGACACACAGGACCGGCTCCAGGACCGGTGAGTGGCAGCCTAGGAAAGCCCTGGGAACACCAACTAGCTGCAGTCTCAGCAGAGCCAGGGTCCTGGGCCATCCCCTGAAAGAAGGAGGGATGGGCCTCACTGCCATCTACCTGAACTCTCCTCTCGGCAAAGTCTCACTTGGGCCCATTTGTAGAGTCCCCAGTGCCTGACACCCCTTGACTACTTTAGGCAGGTGCTTAGGGCCAGTGGGAAAGGGTCCCTGTAAGAACTGTCAGTCACTTTCCTTCTGCGATCCTCTACTGACAATAGCCCTGCACCTCCTTTTGATGGCGGCTTCTCCCCTGGATCCTGTCTTCTCAGGGAGCTGGAGCATCTCTCTGGCTCCCTTATCCCTGGGGGGTGAGAAATAGACCTTTAACCCTCCCGTGCCTCTACACAGAGGTCTCAGCCCATCAGACCAGCCCATAAGCCTTCCTCCATGTCTGCTTCCTTCCTGTAGAAGATATAAGATCAGGAGATGCTATGGCTGAGGTCCGGTTCAGCCTGGGGGTCTCCCAGGATCTCAGGTCCAGCTATGCTCATTCTCGGGTCCTTGTAGACACTTGGTGCTGCCCCTCCTGGTGGTTTCATCTTGAAGAGCCACACTTCAAAGGGTTGAGCACTATGGCACATGTGTGTCACCCCAGCACCCAGTAGGCTGAGGAAGAATTGTAAGTTTGAGGACAGCCTGGAGCGCATAGTGAGGCCCCGTCACAACACACAACAAAAACCCTGTATTAGGGTGGGATCTCCACCTCTGATCACCTTCGCCAGCCTCCTCTGAGCCGTGTCTGTTCTGAGCTGGACCAAGCTGTGCAGGGCACTAGAGCTCAGGGCAGGCATCCCCACGGTGCCTTTTCTTTGCTTCTACAGCAGCTTTTATACCCACCGGAAGTTATTCTACGTGCCACAGACCTGGCCCTTCTAACCACTGGATGGTGTGTAGTGCCCTCTCACAGAGTTCTCATAGTTTCCCCAGTCCAATACCTCTTTGTTGTTGTTGTTGATTTTTGTTGGTTTGTTTTTACATCCCAACCAAAGTTTCCCCTCCCTCCTCACGCCCCTCCCTCCACTCCCCCTCTTCCCTCGGCACACCCACTCTTCCTCCTCTGTTTCTCTTCAGAAAAGGGCCGGCCTCCCATGGTTATGGGCCAGCCATGGTGTATCAAGTTGCAGTGAGACTAAGGCACCATCTCCTCTCTTAAGGCTGGATGAGGCAATCCAGTAGGAGGAATGGGTCCCCAAAGCAGGCCACAGAGTTCGAGACAGCCCCTGCTCCCATTGTTAGAGGTCCCACAAGAAGACCAAGTTACACAGCTGTAACATAAGCGGAGGGCCAAGGTCAGTCCCATGCAGGTTCCCTGGTTGTCAGTTCAGTCTCTGTGAGCCCCTGTGAGCCCAGGTTAGGAGGTTCTGTGGGTTTTCTTGTGGTGCCCTTAACCCCTCTGGCTCCTTCAATCTTTCCTCCCCTTCTTCTGCAGAATTCCCTGAGCTTGGCCTAATGTTTGGTTGTGGGTCTCTGCGTCTGTTTCCATCAGTTGCAGGGTGGCCTCTCTGATGGCAGTTGGGCTGGGCATCAGTCTATGAGTACAGCAGAATATCATTAGAAATCGTTTCATTGACTTTTTTTTGTTTGTTTTTTGGCCAGTCGTGTTTGGTTCTATCCTAGGTCTTTCGGGTATCCCCCCTCTGGGTCCTGGCCCTCAGGGTGAGCTCCCTCTCATGGTGTGAGTCTGAAGCTGCACCAGTCATTGGTTGGCCACTCCCACAGTTTCTGTGCTCTGATACCTCCTTTGACCACCCTGTTCCCCTTAGCAGTCATTCCCCATCCTCTCCAATCACCCAGCTCCTGGCACCCATCGGTCTTCTTGTCTTCATCGATCTCGGGACATGTTATAGTACAGCAAGCATGACCGGACTCTACCAGTCCAGACTGGGTCTGTTATGGTTTCAGAGGTCGGGGTGGTCTGTAGGCTCCACCATCCTTGATTTAAGTTTCCCTTTTGGGTTTCTGCCCTCTTCCCAGTGATGCTCAGGGTCTGATTGCCCTTTGGAACTGATGTCCATGAGGAGCCAGAAGCCCATTCCCAGCTTCTTCTCTGGACCAGCCAGCAGTGGCATGTAGGCATCTACCTGTTTTTGGCAGAATGTGCTCTCATCCCCAACCACTGTTGCCTTTGAAAGGCCCTCAGCAGGCCTGTCCTTGGCATAAGGTCTCTCTCCTCCCACCCTCCAGGTATTATTTAATATCCACACTTCCTGTGCTAGCCTCCTCTACTTCTCAGCCACCATGTGCTTCGACAACCCCCTCTGTGCTTGTGGACACTGTGTTCCCACACTTTGAGGTGTCTCTTCTTCCATCTTGCATCCTTGCTGGCCCCTTCCTTTAAGATACGGTTCACATGTTATTCCCATAGCTGCAGGCCAGCTCAGGATGGGGAAGCCATTGTCCCTGAGGTCTAGCTAGCTCCAAGGAGAGAAGCACAGGGGCCACTAAGCTGAGCATGCCCAGCTCCTTCTTACAGACTCACCTGGTGGGGGGGGGGGGGAACCAGTGGGAAGTGGAGATGCTCCACCCTGAGGAAGAGGAGGGAGATCAAGGACCCCATGGCTGTTATCTGCCTGCTGATGCCACTTAGGTAGCTCCAGTTCACTGCCCTCCTCTAGCCCACTGCTGAATTACACCGTGGTCAGACCCTCCTAGAGGATATTGCTTGACCTCTGGAGCCTATTCCCGAGTGGGATTTCCAATCTAACTTTGGAAAATCTGTGGTTCCTTATGTGGTACAGTCAGTCACTCTGCTAGGCTCAGAACCCCCCTAGTGGTAGCCATACCATTGGTAGTTTATTCACATAAGCCAGGCTTCCAGCTGAGATGTCCTGTGTGGATTCCATCGCTAAGATGGTCCTGAAAAAGTGCCCGGACAGGATGGTAAGCCCCGTGAGTGTCCGCCTTTCCCACTGCTTGCCGTCAGTGTCCACTGAGTCTCACCCTGACTTTCCCTTTGGCCACTGCGGCATGGTTCCCTAACCACATACCTCCCTCTTCATCACCCCCGGGTCCGTCTTGGACTCAGCAACTTGAAAGGCTTTAGCATTTCTGGGTGGAAGCCTCGCTGCTGTTCTGTTGCTGGCACAACCTTTCTCGCGGTGACTGCATTTCCCATCCATCTCTTCAGCATCTCCTCTTGACAGTAAATACAAAGAAGCTTCTAGCATGCATACAAGAGAGCCACCCAGTCCTCCTCGCCCTCCTCTGGCTCCTTTCACTTCTGGTCTTTCTGCAAGAGGAACACTAAAGTCATCAGCTCCCCCACCAACACCAAAGGCTGTCGTTTCTCTAGTCACCATCCTCTCTCTCCCTGGGGGTCTGGGGACAAATGTCTCTCCACTTAAAATACTCACAAGCTGCTTCAGTAGGAAATCATATCCCTCTCTCACGTTGGCTGCTTTGCATTAAGAGTTTATTACATTTTTATAGCAGTGGGGCTCATCAATTAAGGATCTGGGTAGTGTCTTCTGGAGGTGATGACGTGAAGGGCGTGGCTTAGCGGTGAGATGGGGATGTGGCTCCTGCTGCCATTTCTTCTCTCTCTCAAGGGAGCCTCTCCTGTCTTGGCCCCTGGCTCCACTCACCCTTCCTCCTCCCTGTGGGATGAGAGGAAGAAGAGGCTTTGAATCCTCCTACTTTTCATCTCTAGCTTCGAGCCACCCTGCTCTGGAGCCATCTGTGTTTGGTGACATCCCCTTGCCTCTCCACAGCAGCAGTGACAGGTGGGAGGACAGGCCGTAGAGCAAGTGTGTTTCCTCTGCTCACAGGGACACGGAGATTGATGACCTGAAGACTCAGCTGTCCCGCATGCAGGAGGACTGGATTGAGGAGGAATGTCACCGAGTGGAAGCCCAGCTGGCTCTGAAGGAGGCCCGCAAGGAGATCAGGCAGCTGAAGCAGGTCATTGACACTGTCAAGAACAACCTGATTGACAAGGACAAGGGGCTGCAGAAGTACTTCGTGGACATCAATATCCAGAACAAGAAGTTGGAGACGCTGCTGCACAGCATGGAGGTAGCCCAGAATGGAGTAGCCAAGGAGGAAGGAACTGGGGAGTCGGCTGGCGGGTCCCCTGCACGCTCCCTCACCCGCAGCTCCACCTACACCAAGCTGAGTGACCCAGCTGTCTGTGGTGACCGCCAGCCAGGGGATCCCTCCAGCGCCTCTGCTGAGGATGGAGCTGACAGTGGATTCGTGGCTGCTGACGACACACTGAGTCGGACGGACGCCCTGGAGGCCAGTAGCCTGCTGTCATCAGGAGTGGACTGTGGCCTCGAGGAAGCCTCACTGCACAGCTCCTTCAATCTGGGCCCCCGCTTCCCTGCCAGCAACACCTACGAGAAGCTGCTGTGCGGCATGGAGGCTGGCGTGCAAGCCAGCTGCATGCAGGAGCGGGCCATCCAGACAGACTTCGTGCAGTATCAGCCTGACCTGGACACCATCCTGGAGAAAGTAGGCCAGGCTCAGGTGTGTGGGACAGCCCCCAAGGACAGGCACTCAGAGCTGGATCCCTACCCTTCAGGGCCCAGAGACCCCAACTCAGCAGTGGTGGTGACAGTGGGTGATGAACCTGAGGCCCCAGAGCCCATCACCTGTGGGCCAGCTACACACCGGCCTCCAGCCAACTCCAACCCGGGACTGCCAGTGAGTGTGGTGTGTCCTGTGGAAGAGGAGGAGGAGGCAGCTGCCACCGAAAAGGAACCCAAGAGTTACTGGAGCCGCCACTACATTGTGGATCTGCTGGCTGTGGTAGTGCCAGCTGTGCCAACAGTGGCCTGGCTCTGCCGCTCCCAGCGGCGCCAGGGCCAGCCCATTTACAACATCAGCTCCCTGCTGCGGGGCTGCTGCACAGTGGCCTTGCACTCCATCCGTAGGATCAGCTGCCGCTCACTGAGCCAGCCGAGCTCCAGCTCAGCAGGCAGCTCCCAGCTCTAAGGAGGCTGCCAGCTCTCCACTTTTGCCAGCCTGACCACTGATTGTAGGATGCCATTTGCTGCCCCCCTCAGATCCCCATGGGCATCCTCTTATTTACTTTCAGGTCTGGAATAGTGCCCCCACCCCAGATGTTAATAGTGTCAGGGATTCAGAAAGGCATCCCAAAGCTTCAAGAAAAGGTGGCCAGTTGAAGAGGGAGAAACTGGGAAGAGCTCCCCTCTGGCCCCTCTGGCCACCCGGACTTCAAACAAGGCAGGCCCTGCTCAGAGAGTCTCCGGCTGTGTTGATCTGGGGATCCTCCTTTTCCTTGCATCCTTTCCAGCACCCGGTCCACCTCCATGTCTTCTCTCCCATGCCACCCCTTGTGCCCTCCTCAGGCTCCTGGACCAGTATTACCTCCTCAAATGGAGGCAGCCAGGACCCCAAATGCAGAGAACCACTCCAAGCAGGGTCTGGCTGCCCGGGTCCCACTGAAGCTCCAGCCTCTCCTCCCTTGCCCTGGGATGCAAAGTGTGATCCAGCTGGCATGACCAGCTCAGGCAGGAGGGGCAGAGGGCAGGGTAGGTTCTATGTCTGTCTGTCTGTCCTCCAGGCCTTCCCCACAGTCTGTTTTCCTTTTGGCTTCTGGGTGTGTTAGATCTTCATGAGCTGTCCAGTGCCCGTCACTGTCCTGACACACTAATCATGGGATTGGGAGGGAGCGCCAGTACAGAGAAGGCAAGGCCAGCAGCTCTAGGAGCCTTTTGCCTTCTGAGATGAGTCCATCTCATGTGTAGCCTAGAGGTGCCTCAGCAAGTTGGGAAAGTCAGAGGCCACTTGCCCCAGGCCCTTCGTCCTCAGACCCTACCTATGTTTGCTCTTGGTTCCCTTAGGGTCTTGGTTTCCTGCCTGTCCCAGAACCCCCAGGCTGCTTGCTTTCTGGGATGAGGACTTCTGAATCTCTGACCCAGCTGTCTCCAGAGGAAGGTGGCCATCTGGAGGAATCTCCAGATAGGGTTCCGAAGCCACAGTATCTGCCTATCCATGCCAAAGCAGGGTCCCCTGAGTGTGCTTCCTAATCAGGGGCATGGCCAGGCGGTGGGAGCCTGCATGGGCTGCTCCTGGTCCAGTCAGCCTGGGAAGATGCCCTGATCTTCACCTCCCTCTTCCCAGAGAGGTCATACCTACCTGACTGGCCCACACCCAGGGAGTTGGTAGAAGCCTGCATCTCACTCTCTGGCATAGGAGCCTCTCTGGTTCTCTGCTAAGGTCGCTTGCCCTCACCGATGACCCGGTAGCCACTACTTGACTCATGAGTTCTGCCCCTCCACTTTGTGCCCTCCCCAAGGGCACCTGCATGCACTGGGAGTGGGCAGCCAGCCTAGCCATCAGGGCGAGAGCCCTCTGCCACGCGCTTTGTGCCTCCAAAACTCCCCCACCTGGGCTGGGGCCTCAGACCAGCCATCCTTGGTGGAGCACCCCTACCCCAGCTGAACCAAACCCAAATGCCTGAGGCCTCGCTGGGGCTGCCCCATGGGACACTGGGGTGGTGCCATGGAGAGACAGGGGATAAAACTGATCCAAAGTGAAGCCAGGACTGGCCACGGACCCAGCCTCCTGCGCCGTGCACTCACGGAGATCCATATGTCTCCTTAGCAACAGTCGAAGCTCTGCTGAGAAAATAAATGTATGAACTATATTTGACAACATAAAATCCATATATTTTTCACCATTGGCATTTAGTCCAACTTCGCAGCCCCTCTGTTCCATGTCTTGCTGTCTGGGCCTTCTTGTCGTGTCTCGTGTTTTGGTGGACTTGGGCAGGGCTAGGACTGTGGTCCGCTCTGCTCCTGCTGCTGGAGAAGCCATTGTCAAGCGTCCAGGTCTGTAGAGGCAGTAAGTGAAACTGACCGTTCACCCTGCTCCTGCTCGGACCCTAGCCCTGCCTCGCCTACAGCAGGGGTCCTCTTTTGTGAGTTCTGCCTATCAGAAGGGCTCTGCTCCTTGCCAGTGGAGTGAGCAGGTCATTACCCAGCCCTTGGATGACCCTGGGTCCCTGCAGGCTGGGGTACAGGTCCTGCTCCTAAGTGTATATAAGCCCAGAGGCCCGTACCCGTGCAGAGGGGTTGCAATGCCTGTGCAATCCCAGGAAGTGGGCTTGGAAGTAGACACTTCAGCAGCCTGCTGGTTCCAGAGCTGGAGGAGGAGGCTGAGAGCAAGGTGGGACTGGGCCAGGCTCCCCTTTGATGCTCACCCCCAAAGCTCCCCCTTTCCTCCCAGTTGGCCAGCCCCCATAGGCTGCAATGTGCCCTCTTGCCCTTGGCTCCTGGAGCAGAAATGTTTAGGGTGCTCCTTTCCCCGCCTCCAGTCAGAGCTAACAAGGTCTTGAGGAAGTGTCCCCGGGGACTACCTTCTATAGGTACTGAACCGTCGGAGCGCAGTGGCTTAAAGTAGTAGCTCCTTAGTTCTGGAGCCCTCTGTCAGTGCTCCGTTGAGCAGAGTTCACAACCAATGTCTTCAAGCAGGTAGCATACATAGCTTTTCACTGAGACCCCTTCCCACCTGCACAGGCATCGGACAGCAGATCCCAGGCTCGAGGGCCAGAGGCTATTGAGGGCCTCCACCCAGGGCACTCACAGCCCCCTCTTAACTAGAGGACAACACAAATAGACCACCGTGCACTCTCACATTAGGCTATTCCCTTGACAGAAACTTCAGGGGACACAGGAGGGGGGCCGTGGGGAGGGGTCTTGACTCTCGGTCTCCTTTGTCTTTTTGTGTGGACAGAGTTGTGCCTGTAGCAGACAGCTCTGAATTAAAGCATGAACACACACACAGCCCCTCAGCCTGGCGTCTTTGTACTGTGTCATTTCTCTAAGTGTGTTGGGGTAGGTGAGAACGCACCATGGCACCCGACACAGATGGAACCAGCGCCTGGCTGGCTCAGCCCCACCAGGCCCTGCTGTGTAGGGCTGGGGCCTCTCTGCCCATCTGGGATCAGGTACGGGATCTAGAATCCCCACCTGGATCCCAGTCACATTCTGCCTAGCACTGGGAAAATATTCCAGTTCTCCCCAGTAGTCCTGAAATGGCTTCTTCGGCCCATTCTGTAGCTACAAAAATGGCCATGACCACTCAAGCAGGGGTCCCAAAGCCAGTGCGGAGTCTCCTCTCCCTACCATCCCACAGCCACATGACCCTCAGTGCCAATATCCCTATGACAGACCCCTGCTCTCAGAGGCACACAGATAAGGCCTTGGCCTGGTCTCTGTCCAAAAGCAAAAGCAGTCCTGGCATGTCATGGGTCCAGTGATTCTGGAATTTCCAGGAGCTTTCATAGAAGGGGCTGTATTTAAAATCCACTCTTTATTCAAAAGACAGTAAAGGGTTACACAAGTAATCTATATACAATCTGTGACAAAGATCAGTGAAGGCAAAGAACACACGAGGAATTCTCTGTCAAGTCAGGGGGCTGACTTTCTAGAAGAGGCAGAAGTCTGCAAAGGGACCCAGCTGCCTTCAGTGACATTCTGACGTTCTGCCTAAGTGCCCAGCAGCTAGGGTACAGAGAACCAAGTGCCTCAGTCCCTCCTGTACCTCAGCATAGCTAGGAGTCAGGACCCAAGGAGGCCTGGAAACAGCAATGGCAGACTCATCCAATATGCGTCCCCCTGGGACATGGCCCCTGCAATGCCCAGACCCAGGCAGCAGGCCAGGGGCAGCCTGTCATCTGAGGGCTGCTGTCCGCTGGGGATGGCGGGAGGCCTGGGCTGCCCGTGACTTCAGATGTCTGGAATGGAGTGGTCCATGGTATGGTGAAGCAGCAGTGGGGACAACCTAGAAGGCAACAGTGAGAGTGGCTGAAACTGGCCCCTACTCGTCCTTCGTCCCACCCAGTCTGCACACCCCACAGGGGCTGCGTTCAGCCCACACTTCTAAGGACTTCAAGTCATGAGACGCCACTAGCCACCATGAACTGGAGAAAAGTCAAAGACAGAGCAGACCAGACCTGTGCTCTGGGTCAGCACTGAGGCTGCCAAGGCGCAGGAGGTGGACAGGAAGCAGAGTTCAGGGGTCGGGTGAACAGCCTTACTTTTTGACCATATGCTCGTAGATCACAGTGGGGATGATGGTCAGTGTGACGACATTTCCGGCTGTGGTCAGAATCTCCGTAATCTTTTTGTCCTAAAGAGGAGGAGAGTGACTGGTCATCTTGAGGAACAGGAATAGCACTGCCACCTGACTGGTAGCTCAGCGTGGCTGTTGCTAGAGGACACCACCTACACCTCACACCTGCCCGCAGCGGCTGGCTGCTGGGACCCTGGACATCTCAGGTGGGGTATTGTTGCTCTCATTTGACATTGGCAGGGTCACGGGAGCATGGCACTGGCCTCCCATTCTTGAAGGCCAGCCATGTGGGCCTTACAGCACTGCCCCACGAATGTGATTCTCCTGTCTCTGCCAACTTCGCTGGCCCCAGTTACACTCAGGCTCCTGTGGGAGACACTGGGTCCACCTGGGTCCTCAGACTCCTGCTGGCTCACCAGCCTGAGCCAGCCACATGGGTCCTCTCCCACACCTCACTGACTAGTAAGAAAAGCTTGTAGAAACTGCTTAGATCATGAAGAGAACAGACAAGCTCCATGCAGACGGTGTCCACCAGTCGAATGACTACTGTTGTGAGAAAGGGCCTCTGGTCCCTGCTCAGCTCCTGGTGACCATCGTTTTGCATATGTACAGAATCTGGTTCTGTGCTTTCTTAGTTGTTCCAGAATAAATGGGAGAAGAGATGCCCCATAGGACTAGTGATGGCCGCCAACTTTGAAAGATAACTGACTTCAAAAAGAGTAACTACTAGGCACTGCTCAAGAGTACAGACCTAGTACCTGAGGGTCTCCGGGTGCCATAGCTGGGTGGAGTAACCTGTAAGTTCAGTGATGCCTTGGGCCATCTGTGCAGCTACGTGAACCACATCCAAGCATGGCTACTCTTAGAGTTAGGAATGGACTGTTGTCTTTTCAAAGAAGCAGTCCCTAGCTGCTCAGGAGTGGTGTTACTGCACGCAGCTTTTCAAGCATAGACTGGGGTGGCCTTTTGCCTGGTATGCTTGACCACAGAGAGATGGGAGAGAATTCACCAGGAGGGACTTCAGAAACAGGAAGAACTTCCTGATCACAGGAGTACAGCCACCAGAATACGTCTCCCCAGAAGGTGAAGGGAGACTGCCAGGGACAAGGAAGCAGACACATGACTGAGTGGCTTATGCCCTAATAATTTATCTGTGTCCCCCAATAAAATTTATCTGAGGATCAGAGGATAAAGGTCAGCCACTATTAGTAAAAACCATAGAGACCTGGAGGTCTGTATAGACAGGCAGTGACAAGGAAGTGAGGTAGCCAATGAGAGGGCAGAACAGCAAGGCAATAAAGGTGTGGGTAAGACAGGAAGTAACACACATTTGGAAGCTGCAGAGTTGGTGAGCTAAGGTTGGCTGGTGGCTTCTCTGGTCTCTAAGGCTTTCACCCGTATATTTGGCTCCATGTTTTTTATTTAATAAGACCACTTAGAAATTCGTCTACAATGCCCACTGTGGAGTGAGATGCCACCACCTGCCCCATGAGCACCAATGGGGTGGAGAGGCACTCCCACGGTAGCGGCATGAGTCAGGACTGAGTTGCTCTCACTTGTTCAAGTCTCAAACCACAGCTCCTTACTGCCCATTCCCAGAAGACACCCCTCTTCCCACATCTACAGCATGGGCCTAAAGCCACTGTGTACCTTCTTGGTTTGTAAAGAGAGGATTTACCTACCCTCCCTAAATAAGCCAAGGCCAGCAATGGATTTCCAAGTCACAGTATTCTAAAGGGAACCTCATTACTGAATGTGATTAGCATCCAAAGAGAAGCACCACACAGAGGAGTAGGTGTCCTTCTGGCCAGCAGCCATCTGGAGATCCCGTGTCCTCGCACATTATGATACCCCTCTGGGACATCTTGCATGTTAGCGAATTCTTACTGGGCACTTACTCGTTCTGATTGACAACTGCTCAGAGCTCCACAAACACAGTCATACTGAAGTCCCCATCTACCTTAGGATGGCGGTGTTGAGGCTCTGGCAGGTGCTACAGCCTATGCAGACAGGAGCCGTCCCACCCCCACCATCTCCACAGTGCCCGCGTTTCCTGGCAGAGCTACACCCCTGCCTACCTTTAGCCCAATGACGTTCTGTCCGTTCACCTCACACACGTAGTGGTTGGTGAGAAGTCCATTACGGGCTGC
>CABHPR010131170.1:0-14498 GCA_902168415.1 Peromyscus melanophrys | reverse complement strand
TACAGAGATACACCTGCCTCTGCCTTCTGAGTCCTGGGATTAAGGGTGTGCACCACCACACCCAGCATTCATAATTGGAAAATTGAGGAAGAATAAATAATTAATAGCTGTCTCAGCTCTGTCTCTTTTCGTCCTTGAAGCTGGAACGGGAATACTCACTCATTTCTCTTCCTCCTCGCTGTCTTCGGTGCCAATACTATGATGGGAGAGTTGATGATTCCAAGGCTCACTTAGTGGCCACCTTTAGCGTTCACACTAGTCTATGTTTAACTCACCTCTATCATTACTAAAAAGAATTCACTTGACTTTTATGTTATTCTTTTATCACACTTGTTAGTTAATTCAGAATTCTGGACAAGGGAGAAGACTGCTATTTAGCAGGTCTTTTTTGACCATGCAGGTATATATGCCTTGAAAATTGAATGGAAAAACACAGTTAGATTCCTAATGGCACCTTTCTACTTCACCCACTACTTCTGTAAATTATAGACTTCCGTCTAACTTATTTAAAAAGAAAAGCTTGTGTTACTTTTAGAATCAACAGATGGAAATCAATATTGATATTTCATTCTGAATACAAGGAGAAATGAAATGCATTAGTGAAATACTCCAATATTAGTAAGTCTCTCTATATTATATTGTTTATGGCTCTCAGGACATTAAAAAAAAATAGGTGCTGTCATTCACTCCTAGCTGCCTCGGATCTTGTGATACATGGTAATAAAAGAATGAATCTATTTCGTCGTTGACTAGTTCTGTGACATGGGAAAGCTGTTCTCCTTCCTCTTAAATTTGTGGTTGGGAGCCTAACCTTTAGCAGCCGAGCCATCTCTCCAGGCCTCTCCTCCCCTCTGGGCCTCAATTTCTTCATTATTAAGGAAGTTTCCTTCGGATACTTTCTAATGTCCAAAGGCTGACGCTTAGTGTACACCCAGCGAATAGCAGCTGTTATCAGATTGTTAAGCATCTTCTTGCTCTTTTCTTGGGAGTCTCATTCCTAAGCACAGCTCTTTAGCTCATGGCTGGTGAGACCATGAATGCTTCAGAATTGGGAATCTGAACTACAAGGTGACTTTTATGAATCACTAGAGCCAAGGAATTATATATTTGGAATCTGTGAAAAAAGGAAGAGAGAAATGTAGAGAAGAATGAAATATATATAACTGGGGAAGATAAACTTAAAGAAAATAATTCTGGCTTTTGAATTACTAGTTTTGGTCATTTTGGAAGTCTAGCCTCATTCCCATCCTTAGTTTCGAGACAATCACATGTCCTAATTATAAATCATCCTTTTTGGCTTAACCTAAATGGAATTGGTTTCCTTGTCATCTAAGAATCTACCCTACAATATACATCTCTGTCCGTAGAAATGATCTTGTCTTGCCCATTGAGCCTGCCATTCTAGAACTGCACAAAACAAAATACTCGTGATTTTAATTTTACCCAATTGGTGCTTAGTGTGTACAAGAACTTGGTTCCCACCCTATAGTCACCCAAGGTGAGATTTAGCTCTGCCTTCCTATTCTAACTACCACGTGCAAGCATGTGCATCACTCACCAATGTTCTAGAATGACCCTGCCAGATGTTCGAGTTGGGTTGCCATCCTGCTGCAACTCTGTGAAAGGTGTGACAGAAAGATAGGGGTTTCTGAGACCCAAGATTCCTGAGAAATTGTCCTGAGGCCTAAAAGGGATGAAGAAAGAGATCTGGAGAGCAACTGTATCAGACAAGCAACGTAAGCTTTGTCTGGATGGTGAATGCTGTTAGCCATAGAGAATGGAATAAGCCTACGGGTGAATGCAATTCTTTTTTTGAAAGACTGGTTTGTGAGAGAAAATGCTATCAGTAATTTAAAGAGGAGAATCATCTCAAGCTCTGAGCCAGATGGTTTTGCAATTGAAATTTTTTTTAACTTGCAAACAGTTGCCTTGATCTTCGCTGTCAAATTTATTCTTTGATAAGCAATTTACTTTTCTTAAAGTAAAATCAGTTCCTTGGGCACCAAGTTCTACCTTTCATCTAAGATGTAAAATTAGAGTGCTCTCTCCTCAATGTTAAGCCAGATGATATTAAAACTAAGAAGGTATTTTAATTCTGAGGCTCTTTTTTTCACACGTGTGTCAGTCTTGGGCTCAAGTGGAACCCCACCTCATTATTCTGGATAAATAAACAAAGATAAACCTCTCTGGCTTTTTCCTGTTTTTATTGTGAATGTCGTCTGTTCCTGTTTTTCATCATTTAACTATAAACAGAGCTAAAATATACTGTTAGCTACTAAAAATGAATTTGTTTTCAGATAGAGGGATGTGATTATTATAGAGGAAGATGCATAAAGTTCATTAACAGCCTTGCAAACTTCCTCTGCAGAATACACAAAGGTTTACAAAGTACAGCACAGAATTTATCACTGAAAACACATGGTACTTTTTATTTCTGGTAGCAAAAATCTAGACATAACCTAAACATTAATAAAGGAAAATCTGAATATACTAAGATCTGAATTTTTATGGGACTTGAGGAAGTTTCTGTGTTATTATCAGTTAAAAATTCTATGGAGAAACGGTATTTTTTATTTTTTTATTTTTACTTAAAATGAAAACAACTTAGCCTACGTGTGATATGTGCAGATGCATACACAGAGGGAAAATGTGTAAACAGTTTACACTGGTTGTCTGTGTAATGGTTTTTCTTTTTAAAACATGATTTCACTTGTTCATGGGCAGCATGCTTGTGATCACTGAAGGACAGCCTGTGGGAGTCAGTGCTCTCCTTTTAGGGTGTGGTACTGGGGACTGAACTCAGGTTTGGCGACAGGCACATTTATTAGCTGAGTCATCTAATGAATCTCTGATGTTCTTAAATGTACCTCTGGATTGCTTGGTTTATTTAAAAAGAACACGTGTGACTTCCATAATAGAAGTTCAATATCACATAAAATCAGTGTAACACAGTAGAAGCAAAACCTAAAAATGGGAGCTATGTAATGAATGAATCCTCCTCCCACATACTTACGCATCCGTTGTTAACTTCTTTAGCTCTTCTCAAACTGGTTGATGTTTACAGGAACTGCTTGTCACCTTTGTGGCTAGAGAGCTGCCTGTCATACGACAATTTTGTAACAGTGAAATACTGAACTTTATTTTTCACTATCTCACATCTTCGTTTACCTTTCTCCATTTTTAATTCCCCATTTCTTTATGCAGATAGAGACTACATCATGGAATTAAATCTTCTAGTACCTCTTAAAGGAGCTTAAGGAAAAAAAAAAAAACTACAAGCCTGGAGGTTGTTTCAGGTAAAAGAGTTTCAGGGTTTCACATTTCAGTAGCTCCAAAGTGATCCCCACAGATCAGCCTCAGGAGAAACCAGAAACGAACAAAAATTTTACCTAACTAGTATAACAATAGAGTTGTTATGTACCAAAGGCAGGATAGCACCACACTCATTTGCTATAGTGCACTTAATAACAAAAGGTGCTTGCGTGTGTGTCTGTGTGTGTCTGTGTCTGTGTGTGTGTGTGTGTGTGTGTGTGTGTGTGTGTGTGTTTCACAAGTGCATGTTCACACACTTATGCCTGAGTAAAAAGGGATATCTTAGCTGCAAGCTGCTTTGTGTCATGCCAGTCAGTCGTCAAGTTAATCAGGGGAAATAATGTGATCATTTCTATCCGGGGAGGAAACACGTGAAAATGAGATTAAATAGGGCTAGGAGTTACCAACTTGCTGTTTCCTAAGGAAGTTCCCACTTTCCTGCCCTGATATCGTTACAGTTTTCTGTTTGTCTGGGTTTTGTTTTGTTTTGTTTTGTTTTTACTTGTTCCAATACATGTCTTGGTGTTTCAATGGATTTAAAAATCTAGGTTTAACAGAAAAATTGAATTTATGTTTGGTCAGTTACATTTGTACTTTCAGGCTGCTTTAAACTTTAAAAAAAAAAAATCATGAGATCCCAGGACTCAGTCTTATCAGGGAGTCTAACAGCCAGCAGCCAAGTTCTAGACACTCACTGGGAAATCTCATCCTTTAGAGTGAAGAGTCATTGTAATTTCTTCCTTCCTTCCTTCCTTCCTTTCTTTCTTTCTTTCTTTCTTTCTTTCTTTCTTTCTTTCTTTCTTTCTTTCTTTCTTTCTTTCCTTCCTTCCTTCCTTCCTTCTTCCTTTCTTTCTTTCTTTCTTTCTTTCTTTCTTTCTTTCTTTCTTTCCTTTCTTTCTTTCTTTCCTTCCTTTCTTCCTTCCTTCTTTCCTCCCTCCCTCCCTCCTTCTGTTTCTCCTTCCCTCCATCCTTCCTTCCTCTTTCTTTCTTTTTCTCGAGACAGGGCCTAAGTATGTAGCTCTGGCTATCCTGGAACTCGCTCTGTAGACCAGGCTGGCCTCAAACTCATAGAGATCTGCCTGCCTCTGCTTCCTGAGAGCTGGGATTAAAGGCCACTGTGCCCAACCTAATTGCAAGTATTACTGCAGTGGTTCTCAACCTTCCTAATGCTGCAACCCTTTAATGCAGTTCCTCATGTTGTGGTGATCCCCCCAACCATAAAATTAAGCTACTTCATAACTGTAATTTTGCTACTGTTTTGAGTCATAATGTAAATATCTGATATACAGAATATATGAGACCCCCCCCCCCGAGGGGTTATGACCCACAGGTTGAGAACTGCTATCTTAATGGGTAAATTCTCAGTCTATGTAGGAGACCTTTACAAAGTAGCCTTAAAGGGACTCATCCTGACTTGTCCTTTACTGCC
The DNA here is from genome assembly GCA_902168415.1 of Peromyscus melanophrys. Classification (NCBI taxonomy): domain Eukaryota; kingdom Metazoa; phylum Chordata; class Mammalia; order Rodentia; family Cricetidae; genus Peromyscus; species Peromyscus melanophrys. Next base: position 9,757 of record CABHPR010131170.1, on the reverse strand, counting down.
TGTATGAGTCTAGGCAAGTTTAAGATGTTCTGGTTCTGCTTTTCACCCATTTGTAGAAGTCACCGCAGGCCTCGGTGACTTATGCTCTCACGCTATTCTTACTCTTGGAGTTCAATACATTCGAGTGTGAAGGTGACTTCAAGCCCAGGGTGTTTTCAATCACTGATCAATAAGGTGAAACAGCTGTAAACAGATTGATCATTTAACTATTTACTTGGAGAATTGGTTTTTACTCCCGATAGAAATAAAGTGCTATGGGACTTTTTCGTCCAAGGCTGAGCAGAGATGTGAGTAAAATTTTTAAATTTGTGTTTATTATTGTACGTGTGTGTGTGTGTGTGTGTGTGTGTGTGCACATGTGCCACAGGTCATATGTGAAGGTCAGAGGATAATTCTTGAGAGTCAATTCTCTTTTTCCATAGTGGATCCCAGGGACTGAACTCAGATCACAAGTGGTTGATTGTACCTGCTGAGTCATCTCACTGTACCTGCTGAGTCATCTCACTGTACCAGCTGAGTCATCTCACTGTACCTGCTGAGTCATCTCACTGTACCTGCTGAGTCATCTCACACTGGTTAGGTTTTGTTGTTGTTGTTGTTGCTGCTGCTGCTGCTGTTTTAAGACAAGATTTGTCTATGTATCCCTGGCTGTCCTGGAATTCACTCTGTAGACCAGGCTAGCCTCAAACCACCTGCCTCTGCCTCCCAATGCTAGGATTAAAGGTGTGCACTGCTTTTGAAGAATAAGATAAGCCTCAACCCCGCCTAAAGGTTCTAAGAAAAAGAGGTAAGGAAAAGGATTGTTGATAATAATAACTATTTATTGAGCACATAATGTGGCCAAAATTGTGACTAAACCTTTTGAAGACGATCTTGATAAAAATCTTCCCCACAGATATAAGGCCTGCACTAAAGAGCTCATGGCTTTGGGAGTAAGGAGACTAAGACTGGAAAACTAGGAGCAGTGTCTTGCTAAGCCCCCATCAAGTTACAGAGAAATATTGTGTTACTAACACGCTTAGTCCCTCCATACCCCAGTCAGCGGCTGCAGTCCTTGTGGAAGCCTTGGAGGGGTTATTAATGACTTTAAAAGGGAGCTGAACAAGTTACATGGTCACTCTCTCTCTCTCAAGGTTCCCCTCTCTTGTCACAATTAACATTCTGGGCTAGAAAACTAATTTCGGGGGTGGGGGCTCTCCTGTGCACTGCGGGGTGCTGAGCAGTGACCTTGTTCTCTACCCACTAAAAGCCACTGCACTCTGGCCTTCAAGTACCAAGAAGACAAGATGTCTCCTGACATAAACTGATGTCCCCCAGGGTAAAACTCCTCCACACTGAGAAATGCCATATCTAAAGCCTACGTTCATCAAAATTTAACTTCAAAAGGATAATCTAATCAGCCTGGACTGAACTCACCCAGGAGGGTAGCTGTTAAGTACTCTACAGCCAACAAAAGTTCATTTGTGGGGGCAGTGTGTGTGTGTGTGTGTGTGTGTGTGTGTGTGTGTGTGTGTGTGTGTGTGCAAGCGCACCTCATTATATGGCTTCCTAATTGTAGTGAGGTGCAAGGGCTAAACAAATAAATAAGATGGCTGGGGAAGGGGTCTCTAGTGATTAAAACTGGTTTGCTGCAGTTCTCATCAGATTGAAATTGCTAAGTGGGAAGTGACCATCAGCCCCCTGGCTGTGAAGTGTGATTCTCAAGTACAACCTCGTTTGCCTCAGTGATAAACATAAAAACCAGGGTGACAGCCAGATGCTCTTCAGCAGTAGTAGCTAATGATCAACAGTGTCCCGTCTTCTCCTACTCTTATACTTAGAAATGACCACCATTGCTTTCACACCACCGTTTCCATTTATTAGCAATAACAGAGGAAATACCAATAGCACCAATTAAAAATGAATCCACATGACGTGTTTTATCCTTACAGCTGTAATAACTAGTAACTAACACGAATTGGAAAGCACTTCATAAATTTAAAAAGTGCTGTACATATACATTATAGTTATCATCATTAATAAATTAGCCCGATTCTCCTAGTTCAAAAGGCACGTAAGGTCAGTTACATGGGCTTCAGTGGGGCAAAATGATCACAACCTACAATGTAGCAATGGTTCACATGTGTTGTCAACAAGTTTTACCCCATGCAATCCTGCAGAGCTGAAGTTACACACCCTTCAAAATATGGGAGAATGAAGCTAAAAGACAAGACAGTTTTGTTTTTTTTTTTTTTTTTAGATTTTATGCCTTTTAAAACAGACTCCTACCTCTTTTATATTAACTTTTAAATAGATAATATAATTAATCAAACTTCTAAGTTGTACACAACAAACTTAAAATGTCTTACTTATGGTAACAGTAAATTTTATTACTTTCTATGAGCTGATATTCCCGATAGCATTTCAAAGCAATCTGCAAATTCAAAGAGGTCAGATTGGTACAATTTTGTGCTTGCATACCCTCAGGGACTTTCCTCGGTACTCATTCCAGAACTGTTACTAGAAAAAAGCAGCTTTATCCATTCCCTTGCCAGCAGGAATCTTGGCAAGAGACAGCCCTTGGCTGACCATAAATAAAATTCCTTGAATCACCAGCATCTTGATTTAAGAAAGAAATTTTACTGTGTCTTTCATACACAAAAGCTGATTAACAATGGTTTAAAAAAAAAAAACACTATTTCACTTTTCCACAGGTGTACAAAAGGAAATATAATGGGCTTACATTCAACAATAAAGCTTAAAGTTCACTCTAGGTAATAGTTGCATTAACATTCACATACACAAGCACAGAGTAAGTATATCTCAGGAGTCTTATAATAGCATACAGCATACATATGGGAGATTGATTCAGGTAACATCATAGGTGTTAGTAAGGTTAGCAATTCAGAGTGTTATAGAAAAGGAAAACTAAACAAGGCGAAGGTGTAGGCTAGCACACCAAGACAATCACAGGATCAGAGGAATGAAAATCTGCTCACTGTATGTATGAGAAAACGATATTTTTCTTCAGTTTCTGGGTCTTGATATAGTGGGTTAGAGAAGGTTGTGTAATCAAAGTGCACATCATTTTTCTTAGAAAAGAGAGAGAGAAAGATCCTTTTATTTAGTAATTAATACATGCAAGAGGCAGCCCCAGAGTGACCTGAAAGAGTAAAGCTGTGATTGGCAGGTGGCCGGTACAGTCTAATACAGATGTTCCAGGTAATTCTCTTAAAGCACTTCTGTAGCAGCAATGATCATTTTAAATGGCTGTAGACTGGATTCTCTTTTGAGGGGAGTTGGGGGAATTGTATTCATATTTCTTTAAAGATTTACAGCTATAGACTTCCTCTTTTTTAATAAATCTATCAAACAACAAACAGCATAAAGTGAGGTGTTGGGTTTTTTGCTTTTGCTTTTGCATATGTGTTGTTGGAAAAGGATGTGTCCTTTTCATAAACATTGTGTGCAAAAGAATTTTTAATAGCGTGAGCACAAGGACATGTATAGGAAACACATCAGATCTGCTTCTGTTGCCCTGGCTGACTCTCTGTCAGACACTTGAACTTCTGGCTTGTGTACATAAAGCAGGTTTCCAGTATAGTGGTACTACAGCCAACAGACTTGAGGGACCCCCTAAAGCTTTGTCAGTGGGGGTGGTTTTGTCAGCTAGAAGATGACCACCACACCTCAAGTTAAGAAATTGAGAAAGTCTGGTCCCTTTCAGTTTCACATTTCCCCCTCCCAATGTCTCCGTATCTTTGTCTCCCGGCCCTTCTTGCGTCAACTAGTCTAACCTGGACCACCCCCCCCCAGTATCAGGCTCTTGAACACTCATGGTAGCTACACATACCCAGTGACCGCAAACATCCAAGCTGCTCAACCTGAATACCTTTCAGCCTGCCCTGCAAATGTCATCAAGATGCCTGAAGCACAGGGCAGAGAGTCCAACTCTCACTGGCGGGGCTGGGAAGGCTCTCCTTTGCGGCGGAGGAGAAAGGAAACTTGGGTCTGCTTTTTAGGTTCTGAAAACAAGCCAGAGCGGAGAGAATGAGTTAACACCAGACTTAGGAAAGCTTTTTTTTTTTTTTTTTTTAAAGACAAAACCTGTTAAATGTGACCAAGACAGACACAGGGAACTTTCTGCAGACTTCTGAGGTCTCTAAGAGGGCTCATGTCAAAGGAGAAAGGAGCAGGGCGTTGCTACATGGGAGAGATTTGCCATTATTACAAAAACTGGCTAAGTGGCTTGTTTCCGTTTGGTGGCCTCACTGGTCACTGTTGTCGGTTGTACTGTTCCCTTTCTCCTTTTTCTCCTGGGTCTTGTTACCCTTCTTCTTTTTCTTCTTTTTCTTGGTCTCCTCCTTTTTGCCGAAGGTTATAAAATCGCTTTTGTCATTCTGGTTGCTAGCAGGCTCCTGCCGGATGGAGATGATTGCAGGAGATCCCGGGATAATGAATTTGTCGGGCAACTCACCGGGACCGGACTGTTTGGGGTTGCCTGGTCCGTATTTAAAGGTCCAGCTGTTGCTGTTGACCCCAGCACCCACTGGAGGGGACACCTCTCCTGCCTCAGGTTCTGAAAGACAAAACACCACACATCACACAAGTGGGACAAGCTGCCCTCAAGCCTGCGGGGGAAGCCAGTGTCTGGAAACAATTAGCAGGGCAGATTTTCTTACCACAGGGCCCACAAATCTAGTTTTCTAACGACATGGTTTTAACTCTTTGTGAAGAATTTCCCAAATAAGACAGCTGTGGTAGCTTGCCTGGGAACAAGACAGGAAGTATACAGGCTTAAAGCAGAAAATGCTACTTTCAGTGTATGGATTATTATCATTATTTTCACGATTTTTTGTTTTGTTTTGTGTTGTTTTTGGAGACAGGATTTCTCTGTGCAGCCCTGGCTGTCCTAGAACTAACTCTGTAGGACCAGGATGACCTCAGACTCAGAGAACCACCCGCCTCTGCCTCCTGAGTGCTGGGATTAAAGGCATGCCTCACCACCACCTAGCTAATTTTCACTCTTAATTCTGCCAAACTACAGATGAACTGTTTAAACTAATTGCTCGTCTTAATTCTATGGACAGAACAGAAGTGAGATGGGAAGAAATGGGGTACAGAAACTACTCCATAATAGAAGAGGATGGATTCCTGCTGTATGCTGGATCAATCTGTTTGGATAAAATATTGCAAGTCAATTTCATTTCCAAACTAAGCCTCCTTCCCCAGAGTGGTCACAGCCTATATACCAAGGCATATGCGAAGTACTGTGGAACTCGAAAGAAGAAGATTATTCATTTTATTGGAGTAGGTTATATGGGGTCCTAGGGGTCAAGTGACATCAGCACCAAGCACACAGATGATCGTGTAGCCACAGGGGGCTCCAGTGCAAAGCTTCTCCAAGAGTCAACCAAGTTGGAAGACACTCCATAAGATGTCATAGTGACTTTAGAAGGGAAGCCATAGCTGGAGAGAAAGAGTGATGGTCTACCTGAAAAAGTGACCCCTTGGGCCAGAACACTGGAACCTTTTGACACCACAAGAGGGTTGGCACACCTGGCTCTGCTTTTTGGTAGACTCACAGAAAGTTCAAACAACTTGTTATGTTCATTTGCATCTTAGGGTTGTTCGTTCACATCTGTTATTTTCATGCCTTGCTTCCTACAATTTCTTTGGTGTCCCAGAGCACTACTGTTTTGAACATTGCCTACACCAAGTTCTCTAGACTATTTCCCAAATCAAGGGTCACATTTCAATTCCTATCCTATCAAACCCCTCGGAAGCATGTCACTTCCTTCTTGAAACAGTGGCTCATGAGTTCTTTGTCATACAGGAGAAGAGTAAACCCCACAGGATCTTAGTGCAGGACTAGGCTCTTGTAACAATGACAGCTCAAAATGAGAGAAAACAGCTTGACAGCGTGTGCACTTCATACATACATAGAAACACCAAGGGAATGGACAGTTCCTAAAGAAATGGTTTTAACTTGGATTTCATAGGATTCAATGAAGAGCAGTGAATTTTAGACAAGTGATAAGACAACGGAATGAACTTGTTAGTTCCCAAGGACAGCAGCTTAAATGGCAGATGGCAACTGGTTGGTACAGGTTGTTACTATAGATTCAAGTCCAAGTCTAGTGCAAAGTTAGCTGTCCTCTAATGGTTAGTATTTGTTCTCCCTAGTGTGGGTACGAACCTTTTTTGTTTGCTTTTGCAAATCTATGTTTCACTTTTAGAAAAGCAACACAGGAGTCAGAGATTTTCTTTTCCTCTTGCCTTCCGTATTTCGCAGGGGTGTCACCCGGCACGGCAGTCGGCATTCTCTTGTCCTTCCTTTTTGCTGTTGACCAGCTTCTTTTGCACGGTCCTCCTCACCCATATGTGTGAGGGATTTGGCCTGCGACTTTCTTTATTATCCCTACACCCTCCTTTCAGAGTCTCAGCCCTGAATGAACATCTAAATAGGATAATGAGTTGAACATGGTGGCATATGCCTATAATCCCAACATTCAGAAGGCTGAAGCAGAAGGTTGGAGAAGTTCAAAGACAGCCTGGGCTACATAACAAGTTCAAGGACAGCCTTGAACCATCTCAAAAATAAAATATAAACCTATAAATAAATACACTAATGAGATATAGATTTGTATTTAAGGTTCCTATCCCTCTGTGCTGTAATCTCCTATCTCCAACTGCCTCTCTGATGCCTCTAATAGCAAATTTCATAGAAATTCCGAACTGAAGAAATCTGAAATCAAATTTTTGATTCCTTCTAGTCCTATCTGAATCTTTCCAGTCCCATCACATGAGAGATCTCATTGATCTTGTTGTTCAAGCCTGGAAGTGCAGCGCTAGCCTTTGTTTTTCTTTATTGTTCACCCTGTTTACATTGCCAAGCCTTACTACTTATGCCTCCTAAGAATATCTAACTCTGTTTTCTCCCCATGTTCATTCTTTTCAGGACATCATAATCTCCTCCACAAACCCGAGCGATAGCTTCTTCTCCCCTTGCTTCACTGCTTCCTCTTGGCCTCTCTCTAGTCGCCCACATAGTAGCCAAATTATCCTTCTTCTTTAAAGTCCTCCAGTTTTAAAAACGGAAGTAAAATTCTTTAAAATAGAAATCAGATGAGATCACTTTCCCATCTAAACTTATCCAAGAGCTTTCTACTGTCTTGAGGGGCGCAGGGAAAGAAACTCTTTTACTATTGTACGTAAGAATGGTAAATAAACTGTAATATGATGTCCTTATTCTCCATTCTCTATAAATCTTCCCCACGCTGCTGTATTCCAGACTCACAGACGTCCTTTCAGTTCCTCAAACAATCCCTGGGGTTGTTGTGTCTCAAGATCTTGAGAACATTAGGTAGATCCTAAAGGTGTAAGATTTTCACTAAGTCTTGGGAAAATAAGAGGTTTTTTTATTTTCTTCTCAGCACACAACTTCTCCAAGATCCTAGCCAGAAGACACATCATAAAATGTAACATAAAAGTGACTTTTGAAATGAAGCCAGAACATCTCAGATGATCTCCTTTCCATTCTTCTTCTTTTTTAAATTATCTTTTTATGTATATTTTGCCTGCATGTACATCTGTGTGTCATGTGTGTGCCTGGTGCCCGAGGAGGCCAAAAGAGGTTATTGGATCCCCTGGAACTATAATTACAGATGATTGGGTGAGCTGCCATGTGGATGCTGGGAATCTGATCCCCTAGAACACTGGTCTTTAGGAAGAGCAGCTGCTCCTCTTAACCACTGATCTATCTCTCCAGCCCCTCCCTCCATTTTTATCATGATCCCCATTCTCCTAGTCTGTGATTAAATGTTATCTCTTCAGAGAAGTGGCACCCAACATGGAGCCTGAATTTACACATAGAGCCTGAGAAAGATGAAACAAACAAACAAACAAAAAATGAATTTTGCTCCGAAAGAGGTACTGCTGTGCAGCAGAGCCCTTGAGCAGCCAGCAAGTTTAATAGAAATAGAAAGCGAAGTAAAAACACCAACAGTACAGGCACCAACTTCCTAGAGCTGGGGAAGTTAAACACAGCTCTTGGGCAGGCCCATGTGCTTAATGCTTGGCTCTCAAGGACCCAAGGAGGGGGCAGACCCAACTGCCAAAGTCACATGGCAGAGGACCTAGCTGCCACTTAGCAGTTTAAGGTTTGGCTCAGAGAGTCAGAGAATGCTATAGGTGCACAACAAAACAGGTCTACTGGGGGGAAAAAACTTTAAATAGGTTACAGTGTGCATAGGTGCTTAAGGAAAAAAAAATGGGGCATAGACAGTCATAGGAAAAAAACAAATAGTTTAAAAATAATTAAGTAAAGTCTTTAAAGAAAGAGTAAAATAATAGAAAAAGAATAAGGCACATAAAGATGGGAAATACACAGGGAGTCTGGATTCTGTATGGTGCTTTGTTGACTTTGAATTTTTTGAATGCTGATGAGCAATGGCATGCTGAGAGACATGAGATTGTAAAAGTAATTGCTGAATTAAACCATCCTAGATACTTTAGGGATTTCTCAACTTTAAAATGGAATTCAGAAAATGTATTGTGTTGGGAGAGAGGTTATGCTTTTGTTTCTACAGGAAATGAAAGACTGTGGATTCCTTCAAAATTAATAGAGACCAGATTTGATTGGGGGAGACCCCCTGAAAATCTTGGCTAAAGACATAAAGAAATAAACCTAGAAAAACTACAAGACAGGTGACACATATGCTGATCCCTTGGCATGGGAACAGCTGTAAGACTGGATGAAACATGACAAATTTTGTTGGTTATAGAATCCTCATGACTTATTATTACATGCCATCCTTTCATATGGCATTGGATAGAGGTTTGTGTTATACAGCCCAAGCAAACTTATAAAGTTGACAGATGTCTTTTTATCTGCTCAAACATAAAACAAAAAATTATCTTGGGCTGTCTTGTGTACAATGCACAGTTCATACTTGTGTTAATGCAGATATGTATGTTACCTTTGAAAGTTTGTGTGTTTTCAGAGCAAGAGGACCAGACACCAATGAAAATGTATGGCCCAGGTGATCCATCCTTTCAGAGTGCCTCTGTTGCAGTTTCTTCAAAGTTCTGTGTTCAAAAAAACTTCAAGGCTGCTAGCTGAGACTGTCTAGCCTCACAGACTACTCTAGCCAGGACTTCAAATAAGCCTCACACTTTCTCATTACACAGAGACTGGACAACAAATGTTATAGCTAGTTTTCTTAGGACTTGACCATTATCTCAATTTTCTCAGGGTCCCATAGGGATTTTTTTTCACCCCCAGACAACAGGAAGCAGTCTAGAGAACACAACGTCCACATTCCCAAGAGGTGGGGTGGCTGATTTTTGGTCATTCAGTGGGTTATGGATATTTGTCATCATTTACTGTGGATACAGAAATATAGGATAAAAAGATAACTATTCATCTTGTATATTGTACATTGGTATGGATTTTTGTATATTGATACAAATTTAAGGTTATTTTTGTTATACTGTATATGTTTCTACTCTTGTTTAAGGTATTGTACCTATGCAGCTCATTTAAAAATGTAATATAAAGTTCTAGTCATTGAAAGCTATTATTACAAACTGTTTAGGATAATTTAAAAATGCAAGTTAATAGTCATCTCTAACAATCAAACTTGTAATCATGTTAGGTATATTTTCAAGGTTAAACATATATTTTAGATAGATAGGTGATCTTCAAATACTCCAGAGACTACAGAATATGGTATTTAAGATGTTTAATAGCCTAAGGATTTTCATGACAGTGAGA
>CABHPR010131169.1:0-14632 GCA_902168415.1 Peromyscus melanophrys | reverse complement strand
GCAGACCTGGGGAGCACAGGGTGGACCCAGGGAGCACAAGGCAGACCTGGGGAGCACAGGGTGGACCTGGGGAGCACAAAGCAGACCTGGGGAACATAGGGCGGACCTGGGGGAGCACAGGGCGGACCCGGGGAGCACAAGGCAGACCTAGGGAGCACAGGGTGGATCTGGGGAGCACAGGGTGGACATGAGGAGCACAAGGCAGACCTGGGCCTCAGGCCACCATGAGCCAGGATGACTCCACTCCCTACTGGGCCCAGTTCTGATTTCATGGAGGCAGAGGCTAAATGGTTGACCTTACTGAGCCTCAGTGTGTTTAGGAGCCTAGAGGGACCAGCCCTGGCAAACCTTCCTCAGAGTGGTTATGTGGAACTCAAGCAGGTTCTGGGAAAACTATCACTGAAGGAGTGTCTTGTGATGAGGGGCTAAACCGGTGAGGTGGACATTTGGATTGACTCATTTGCTTTGCCAACAATGTCCTGTTATCACATGCTTTTGCTTTGCTGACTCTGTTTCCATGCCTAGAATGCCCTTCCCCTACCTTCAAATATCTGTCTGACAGAGGTTTGTGAGCCATATTTCTCCCTCCCTCCCCCCTCTCCGTGTATGTGTGTGTAAGTGTGCGTGTATGTGCATGTGTGCATGTGTACATGTATGTAGTACCTAGGGGCCAACCTTGGGCGTTCTTCTTCAGGAGCTGCCCACTTCTTTAAAAAGTATTTTGTTTTATGTGTATGCTCCTGAAGATACACATGTGTGTGGCATTGGATCCTCTGGCACTGGAGTTACAGGTGGTTGTGAGCCGTCGTGTGGGTGCTGGGAACCGAACGCAGGTCCTTTGGAAGGGCAGTAAGTGCTCTTAACTGCTGAGCTATCTCTCCAGCCCTTCACCTTGTGTTTTTGAGATAGGGTCATTCACTAGCCTGGGACTCACTAATTAGGCTAGGCCAGCTGGCTACTGAGCCCAAGAAATAGATCCTCCAGTCACCGCCTCCCCCAGCTCGAGGAATATCATTACTGGCTTGCCCTTCCTTCCTTCCTTCCTTCCTTCCTTCCTTCCTTCCTTCCTTCCTTCCTTCCTTCCTTCCTTCCCTCCTTTCTTTCTTTTCTTTCTTTCTTTCTTTCTTTCTTTCTTTCTTTCTTTCTTTCTTTCTTTCTTTCTTTCTTTCTTTCTTTCTCCTTTTCAGATAGGGTTTCCCTGTGCAGCCCTGGCTATCCTGGAACTCGCTTTGTAGACCAGGCTGGCCTCAAACTCACAGAGATCCGCCTGGCTCTGCCTCCCAAGTGCTGGACTTAAAGGCGTGTGCTGCCGCCACCCGGCCTGGCTTTTTCTAATGTGGGTTCTAGGGTTGGAACACGGGTCTGAAGTGCTTAAATGACAAGCTTCTCACTGCCTGAGCCACCTCTGTAGCTCTCCGTGTTCCTCATAGGGAAAGGCAGTGCTCTTCCGGCTTGGGAGTTAGGTAGAACAGGACTAAAGTCTTGATCCTGCCTCTGGCACATGACATTGGTCATAGTCTTGATTCTGTCTCTGCTTCAGTCTCTCTGTGTTTTTTCCAGGTCCTTACAAAGACAACAGTTTAACCCCTCAGGCCTTAGTACATGCCAACATGCCCACAACACCCATGTCTAACCTCCTCCTTTATCCCAGCAGAGGGGTGCCCTGTGCTCACCACAAGCTCAGCTCAGTAAGCACCCTTGCTTCAAGTCCCTAAAACACTCACTAACCACAATTATTAGGACCTGCCTGCCTGCTCTCCCATCTTATTTCCAAACCAGACTGATGGGAGCAGACGCTGCCGTTCCTGCTCCCACGGCTGACACCTTGGTTTCTAATCCTGTCTCCGCTGAAGCGATGTGGCATGAGCAAAAGAAGGGCCACCCTTCCTGTTCACTTTACCATCCGTACCACAGGATCGCAACTCCTCCTGCAAGATTGCCAGCAAGAGGTAATCGGTCACAGGAAAGAGAAATTAAGCTGCAGCTGGCCTGGAAACGTCTTCTCTCCTGGCTAGCTTTCATGGTGCTGGAGGGTGCTATGAAGACTGCTAGGGGAGAAAAGTAGACCCTGCATGCTACCATGCCAACCTGCTTGGCAAGATGTGCCCACCGGTACAGGAGTGGGGTGACTGTTGTGGGGTTACCATCTGCTTCCCGATGGGATCTGAGGCCCACTCACCAGGAGAGAGACCACGTTGTCATTGTGACCCTGAATTTTGGCTAACCCTCTCCCTGACCCCCTCCTCTCCCCTACACCCACGCTTTACCCACTTAGACCTTCCTATCCCCACTATTCTCTGCGTTTGTTTTCACATAGCATGTCTTCTAGTATTGCCCTTCCCTAAGCAAGCCTCCCCCACCTCGTGACCCCATTCTAGGTTCCTGACCTCTGTTGACATTCACTCCAACCTAAACTTACAAATCTAAAATTTGAAGCTAGAAACCACCTACGAGAGAGAAGATGCAGCACTTGTCTGTGTAAGCCTGGGGTTACCTCTCTTAAATATTTGCCAGTTCCATCCATTTTCCTACAAATTTCATTTCTCCTTACAGCTGAGGATATCTGTGAGTTCAAGGCCAGCCTGGTCTACAAATTTCCAGGACAGCCAGGGCTACACAGAGAAACCTTGTCTCAAATAAGCTTTTAAAAAAAAAGTCCATTGTATATGTGTAGATGATGTATATGTATATACATACATATATATAAGTGTATAATACCAAATTTCTATTATCCACTCACCCACTGAAGGGCATCTGAGCTGTTTCCTTTTCCTAATTGTTATGAATAGAACCCTAGTGAACATGAACGTGAGGTTTCTGTGATAGGATGTAGAATTCTTTGGGGAAATACCAAGGAGTGGTACTATTTTATTTTATTTTTATTTTTTGAGACAGGGTCTTATTGTAGCCCTCGCTGTCCTGGAGCTCACAGAGATCCTCCTGGCTCTGCCTCCCAAGGGCTGAGATTAAAGGTGTGTGCCACCACACTCAGCAACATTTTGTTACTGACAAAATTGTATATAGACTTACAAGGTACAACTTGATTTTTTTTTTCCAAGACAGGGTTTCTCTGTGTAACAGCTCTGGTATCTGCTTTGTAGACCAGGCTGACCTAGAACTCACAGAACTGCTTTGTAGACCAGGGTCACCTAGAACTCACAGAAATCCACCTGCCTCTGCCTCTCCAGTGCTGGGATCAAAGGTGTGTGCCACCACTGCCTGGCCGCAACTTAATATTTTAATAATGGGTGCACTATGAAATGGCTACATTGAGATGCATACTACTTCACATTTTACAATTCTTTGTAGAGAGAATACTTAAGTGTAGTCTCGTAGCAATTTCCAAGCGTATAGCATGTTGCTGCTCACGTTAGTCACTGTGGTACACACACAGCTCTCTTGAACTTAGTTCTCCAATTTCACTGACACTTTGTGTCCTTCACCTGCCCAACCCCAGCCTTTAGTGACCATCTTTAGATGTATACACATTTGATGTTTTTAGAGTGTGCGTACCTTCAGGTACCACATCTTCTCTATCCGTTCCCTGTATGTTTATTCACCCATCCATTGCTGAGGAACACTCGGTCGCGTCCACCTCTTGCCTGTGGTGAATGATGTTGTAATAAGCACGGTAGATATCTCTTCAACATCCTGATTGACATCCTTTGGACAAACGCCCACTGGCAATGGAATCACGTAGTTGTTGCACTTTTAATTTCTTGAGGAATCTCTGCATGGTTTCCCATGACGGCCATGCTAATTCTCCCCCCCCCCCCCCCCCAGCGCATGCGAGGTTTCCCTTTTCTCCACATCCTTACCAACACCCTTCTTCTGTTTGTTAATGGCTGCTCTAATGGGTAGGAGGCTTTAGTTCACTGCGGTTTTAATGTTTATTCTCTGGCTAGTAGTGGTGTTGAGCCATTTTTTTTCCCCAAATGCCCATGGCTATTTGTAGTCATACTTTTGAGAAATGCCTACTCCGATTCTCTGTCTATTTTTAAATCAGGGTTTTGTTTCCTTATGATTGAGTTGTTTGCCTTCCCCATAGACTTTGCATGTAAGCCCGTATCAGGTGTACAGTGCGTAGCTATCCCATCCCCCACCCCCCCCCCCCCCCCACCCCCGTCCAGAGGCATTGCTTGCCTGTGACATTTGCTTTGCTGTGGAGATGCTTTATTGTGACTGTACAATCCTACTTGCTCAGTTTTGCTTTGTTGACCTGGCTGTTGGGGTTACAGCCAACAAAAACGTGGCCCAGACTGGTGTCCTAGAAAGGTCTCTTCGTGGTTTCATCTTGTAGTTTTGTGGTTTCAGTGGTTTGGCCTTGAGGCATTCGGTGTGAGAAGAGAGTCTGACCTCTTTCTTCCGTCTGCAGATTATGGAAGAGACTGTCCTTCCCACATTGCTCTTGGCATCTCTGTGGAAGAATCAATTTATTTCTTGAATCCTTATTCTGTTCCACTGGTCTGTGCCTCTGTTTTGGACCAGTGCCAAACCATTTTCATTACTGAGTTTGTAGAATTCGAGAAAGATACTATACTGGCCTTTAATCCCAGCACTCGGGAGGCAGAGGGAGGTAGAGCTCTGTGAGTTCGAGGCCAGCCTGGTCTACAGAGTGAGTTCCAGGACAGCCAGAGCTACACAGAGAAATCCTGTCTCAAAAAACAAAAGCAACAACAAAAAAAGTATACTGAAATGCTGATAGCAGTGGATGATCAATAGTTACTGTGTGTGTGCACACGTGCATGCTCATGCATGTGTTTGTGCCTGTATGTGTGTGCATGTATATGTGAGTGTGTGTGTGTGTGTGTGTGTGTGTGTGTGTGTGTGTGTGTGTGGCTCCTTTCAATAATAACCAACAATGGGGCCAGGAAGATGGCTCAGTCGGCAAAGGACTTGTCACTCAAGCCTGAGTTTGGATCCCCAGGATCCAGTAGCAGGTGACTATAATCCCAGGGCTCTTATAGCAAGATGGGAGGCGGACACAGGAGGATTCCCAGATGCTTGGGGGCTGGCTAGCCAGGTGGATACGGCAGAAAAACAATACCCATATGTATTGAGGCAAATGGGGGGGGGGGGGGGGAGAGAGAGAGAGAGAGAGAGAGAGAGAGAGAGAGAGAGAGAGAAAGAGAGAGAGAGAAAGAGAGAGAGAGAATTTAAAAACCACAAAAGGCTGAGATAATGGGGAGCCTGGAGGAACGAGGCTGGCCTGGAGTTGACGGTTGGGAGCCTGCTCCCTCAGCTGGCTATTTTTGTTCCCTTCTGTCCATCAGTTGTGCAGGAGGGGACTTAAGCTACTGTCCTTTAGGAGACTTTGGCTGCCTTCAGGTGGGGACCACTAGGGGCACAGAGGTGGTGTGGCCTTGAGCTGCCCTCTGGAGGAATACACTTGGTCTGGAGGACCATGAGGAGCTGAGGGCTGGTGGCAGGCAGTGCCCTGAGGTGCAGAGGTTGGCTCCTCTGCTTAAGGCTCTGGGGGATGCAGGAGGCTGTCACTCACCAGCTCTTATGGGCAACATAGCTGGTCGTGAAAGGAGCACTCCCCCGTTCAACCAGGAGCTGCCCGGCTAGGGGCCTCGGTCGTTCTTTGGGTAGATGCGTAGTGCTGGCAGTTCGTCAATGTGTGAAATGGTCAGTATGGCAGCCTGAGTTCCAGGGCGGGGACTCACATTTTAACAGATGGAGTAGCTAGAACTGTGTCTGAGAAGAGGGAGTAGGAAGCGAGGGCCCCCAAACCTGGTGGCAGGAGCTGCTGAGGGACATGGAGGGACGGTGGAATTAGGGGCCATCTGAAGTGTTGTGTCAGGGAAGAGGGCAGGGGACTGGCGGCATATGATGAAGACCAGAGTTTGGTAAGTATAAGAAAAAAGATCTTTAGCCGGGCGGTGGTGGCGCACGTCTTTAATCCTAGCACTAGGGAGGCAGAGGCAGGAGGATCTCTGCGAGTTCGAGGCCAGCCTGGTCTACAGAGCGAGTTCCAGGACAGTCAAGGCTACACAGAGAAACCCCATCTCAAAACAAACAAAAACAAAAAACTGAAAGAAAAGAAAAAGGGTCTTTTAACAGTTTTTTAACAGTTTGTATCATCAAAACTAGGCAGGTGCTGACTTCTCTTGGTCCCCTTCAGGGAAAGGGCTCTGCCAGCTCTGCGCAGCACCTCGTGGGGGCACCGTAGAGAAGCGCTTCTCAGTCATGTGTGCGGCCAGCCCTGGTGGTGTTCCTCAGGAGCCATGCACCTTTTGGGGGAGACAGTGTCTCTCACTGGGCTCTTGGGTTCATTAATTAGGGTGTACTGGCCTGCTAGGAAGCCCCAAGGTTCCTCCTGTCTGTGCCCTTCTGGTGCTGGGACTACAGGCGTGCACCTCCATGCCTACATTTGTGTGTGTGTGTGTGTGTGTGTGTGTGTGTGTGTGTGTGTGTGCTTTGAGTCAAAAGAAGGTCCTCATGATGACTCAATAGTCTTCTCGGTCCCTCAGACTTTATTTTTAGATTAAAAATCTCTCTCTCTCTCTCTCTCTCTCTCTCTCTCTCTCTCTCTCTCTCTGTGTGTGTGTGTGTGTGTGTGTGTATTCGGCCTGCATGTATGTCTGTGTACCAGGTACATTCCTGGTGCCGGAAGAGGCCAGAAGAGGGTGTTGGATACCCTGGAACTGGAGTTACCAATGGTTGTGAGGTACGCTATGGATGCTGGGAACCAGAACCAAGTCCTAATGTAGCCAGTGCTCTTAGCCACTGAGCCATCTCTCTAGCTCCCCACAAATCTTTTTTACACTAAACTGAGATGCGCAGACTTTTGAAGCCCCGGGGTTGCACCTCCCACTGGTACCATTCCTGCCTTTTCCCACAGCGGTGCTCAGTGTAGCCTGGGGAGGCTCCGCAGACCTGCCAGGAGGTCCCTGCAGGCAGCGTTCTCTGGAGGGCTCCTGTCTTTGCCTCTCTGTCACTGCCTGCCTTTGTCACATGTGGCTGTCTCTCAAGGAGTTCCTGTCAACATCAGCGGCTCAGGCAGGCAGATAAATCTTCATTTTTAAAGCCCATAAAACTTTATACTATAAAATGATACAATGTTGGGGGGAAAAAAACAAAACAAAGAAGGAAAACAAAGAAAAGCAGAGGAAGGTTAAGTGGGGAGAGGTATTGGGGAGGGTAGCGTGGAGAAGAGGGTAGGAGGAAGAATAGTTAACACGAAGGATGTTTGAAAAAGCCATACGAGACCTGCTATTTTATAAGCTTCCCATGTGTGTCCATATAAAAGAGTTTAATTGAAGTGACTCTTCACAGGAAATAACACTCTCCAGATGCTACTGTTGCCAAATAAAAATCTCAGTGCCACGTGTGCGATACCTCCCTCAAGTTGTAGGTCCCAGAGACCCCCAAATAGCCTCCTTATTTTCTCTGCCCATGTCTGGCCACAGTCAGAGTCATGACCACCCAGCAGCAGGCATGGGGGCCGAGTTTAACGTTGGTACTGGATTTCCACCCAAAGCTGCAGCTGGGACTGGACGAAGGGCCTTGGCAGGCTTGGGAAGACTCCTCCTACCTTCTGCTGCCTCTCTCCCACCTCTGCCGTGCAGGGCTTTCAGGAAGGTTCCAGACTGTTCCAAGCCCTGCTTGTTGGCCCTGGTGTGGCAGAGCCCCATCCTGATTCCCTGATCTGTGCCTCAAGTCCTGCACACTCTTCAGCTCTCTCAGAACTCCAGGCTCTTCTGCCTGTGGGGGAAGCAGAGCAGTCCTGTGGTCCAGCTCACGTCTGGAAGCTCATCCCGTGGAGACGCCAGGGTCTGAGGGATGGGGGTTGGACACAAGGCAAGGCTGTCTCAGGGATGCAGGTGACCCGGAAAGGCATCAGGCTGATGTCTCAAGTTCTTTTTGGGGGGAGGTAGGAGTGGGGAATATTAATGCGAGGGTCAGGATAGGTGCTATGTAAGAAAAAACAGCATTTCCAGGGGCTTGAGCTGGGAAGCCTGGTGTTTTGGTTTCTACAGGGGTAGTAAGTCCCTGTGATGACATTTTTTTGTCTTCAGGGCAGGATGTCTCAGTTTGCATCAGTGTTGTGGTTAACAGCTGGCTTCTGGAATCACCTCAGAAAAACAATCAATATTACAGGAATGTAGAGTGAAGGGCAAATTCTAGGCCTGAGCAAAGGAATAGGAAACATGCAAAATGAAGTCACAGACAGGAACAGCCTGCCACCTTTCTTTTTAAAATTATTTTACTTTTAAATTGTATTTTATAAACTTTATGTTAAAAACTCTTGCAAATAAATAAAAACATCCCACACCAAAAGTAACCAGACCCAAAGTCTATTCAACTCAATGAACTCTTAACAGTTGGAACAGGCATTCAGAATGGGAGTTGTGGAGCTTCACATTGAATTTTACACTTCAAATATCAACTATATTTTATGTACTTATCCACCATTCAAACCGAAAAGCCCAGGACAGAATTAGAACTAGAAAAACACTTCACTTTAGCTCCTCTTTCATAACTCATGTCCGTCACTTACATTCAGTCCCTCCTCGTCCCCTTATATTTAGCCTTTCCTGTTCGCTTTTTTACATATTATATTGTTCCCTACATGCACATTTATTTACATATATATTATTGGCTAGATACCACATATGAGAGAGAGGTTGTGATTTTTTTTCTGAGATGTGTGACCCTCTTAACGGTACACATTTTCAGTGCCTCCACTTTCTTGCAATTTTTTTAAACTTCATTTTTCTTTAGAGCAGAGTACAAAATTTTCATTATCCATTCATCTGTCGATGGACAACTAGGCAGGTCCAATTCCTTGCTATAGTGAATATAGCAGTAATAAACATGGGGGTGAATACTTCTATGGTAGAGTGTGGAATTCTCCGGGTACAGGCTCGGGAGTGAAATAGAGAGGTCATGCTGTAGTTCTATTTTTAATTTTTTTGAGGAATCTCCAAACTGATTTCCACAATGGCTGTATTAATTTGTACCCCCAGCAGAAGTGAATAAGGGTCCCTTTCCCTCCATGTCCCTCCAGCACTGTTGTCCCATTTGTTGATGGCAGCTATTTTGAGCGGGGTGAAATGCTATCTCAAAGGAGTTTTAATTTGTATTTCCCCAATGGCTAGGGAAATTGAATACTTTAAAAATCAGTTGTTGGCCATTTATGTTTCCTTTCTGAAAACTATCTGCTCAGTTAATTTGCCCATTTGTTACTGGTAGTTTTACTTCCTGGGTGTTTAGTTGCAATTCTTTGTGAATTCAGGATATCAGCCCCTGGTGGGCAGCATAGCTGGTAAAGGTTTTCTCCCATTCTGTGGCCTGTGTGCTCCGGTTGCTTTCTGTGCTGTGTAGAGCCTCCATTGTCAGGCAGCCCCATCTGCTGATCCTCGGGGTTGGTTCCTGCACTGTGGTATGCTGTTCAAAAACGTTCTTGCCCACTCATGTCTTGAAGGGCATCCCTTGTGTTTCCTTTTAAAAGTTTCAGTGTCTCAGGGTTGTTTGTTTGTTTGTTTGTTTTGCGGGGGTTGGTTTTTTGAGACAGGGTTTCTCTGTGTAATAGAGGCCTGGCTGTCCTGGACTTGCTTTGTAGACTGAGCTGGCTTTGAACTCACAGAGATTCACCTCTCTCTGCCTCCTGAATGTTGGGATTAAAGGTGTGCACCACCACATCCCGTGTGGTTTTAAATTAAGGTCTTTGATCCATTTCTGAGTTGGTTTTTCTATCAGGTGAAACATATAGTCCAACTGATCTTCTGCAGGTGGAAACCGAGCTTTGCCAGCACCATCTGTTAAATAGGCTATCTTTTTTTCCAAAGTATGTTTTTGCCTCCTTCATCAAAAATTAGGTGGTTATAGCTTGATCATTTTATATCCGGGTCTTCCATTCCACCAGTCTACTGTCTGTTTTTCTGCCAGTAGCAGGCTGTTTTTATTACTACAGGCCTAAGGTATGACTTCTTTATAGCAGTCATTTATAGACCCCAAGGGTCGAGGTAGCTCGGTGCTAGAGCACTTGCTTATCATGCACAGGCTCTGAGTTCAATCCTACCCAAGGGATGGACACGACATGACATCACAGATACCAAGCCTTTTTACCCATTGTGATCACCCAAGGATGGAGTTACTATTTTCAACAAAAATGGCCTCTAACCCTGGAAAAGTGACCTAGGCCACCATTACTGTGATAAACCACACATCAGAGTGTTATCTACAATGTTTCTAGGCAGAGACTCTGTACTGCCCAGCATGTGATCAGCCAGCAGCCTGAGAGGGGAGGGGCTTTTTAGCTTCTCCACCTTCTAGCAGGAAGAGTGAGGAGTGAACAGTGAATCTGTTTAGTCTTAACAATAAAAACCCAGACTCAGATATCAGGGCGAAAGCTGAAAGATCAGAGAAGCAGAGCAGCCACCAGAGACTTCTTATTTCTGTTGTTTTAAAAATAATAGCGGCGCTGTTACCGGGCGAAAAGGTCATGAGACATGACAAAACCCAGTATCAGAGCTTTATTAGGAGGAGGGTGGGGGGACTGAAGAGAGTAACCAGGCCTGGGGAGACATGCGTGGAGAGAGAGAGAGAGAGAGAGAGAGAGAGAGAGAGAGAGAGAGAGAGAGAAGAGAGAAGAGGGAGGAGGAGTCTGTGTCAGGCTTTTTAAGGATTCCCCTGCACATGTGCATGTGGGCTTATGGAGCTACGCCACGCATGTGTAGATTGCATGACCTCGCACACATTTGTGCAATCACGCAGCACACTGATGATGTAAGACCCCTTAGTTACTGAACTGCGCACGTGCGGTCATAGAGCTGGAATGGCAGAATCCTAACATTCCAGACTTTTTGCTTATTATAAAAAGTGGGTGAACAGGAATAGGGGCATCGTTTCTCCCAGAAAAACGGCTTCCAGCTGACTTGGTGGGCATCCATTGACTCTTGGGGGGGTAGGGAAGGGGGCTTCTGAGGTAGACAGGCATCCTAGGGTTGTCTACTGCTTTGGGAATCATTTGACAAGGTGCTGTCCAGGTGGATTCAAGCTGGTTCCAGAGCTCACTGACCTGTCCAGGTGGATTTTCTGGAGCTCAGAAAAAAATTTGAACATATTAAGAAGCAGCCATGAGAAAATTAAAGTCTTAGGCTAGTGACAATGACATTGTAGTGTTAAGTGTTTAGTACTCTGCTTACATTGGTTAGTGTTAGTGAGAGAGAGAGATTATTGGAACATGGTTTTCATTTTTACCTGAGATAAGCCTTATCAGAGACAGATTATTTTAAGGCACCTGTTTCCTTTATTAGTTTAGCATCCAGGGGACACAGGT
This sequence comes from Peromyscus melanophrys, assembly GCA_902168415.1. Taxonomy (NCBI): domain Eukaryota; kingdom Metazoa; phylum Chordata; class Mammalia; order Rodentia; family Cricetidae; genus Peromyscus; species Peromyscus melanophrys. The sequence continues at coordinate 3,342 of CABHPR010131169.1, read as the reverse complement.
GATCAATTGTTGAGAGCATCTAACAGTAATAGATTGTTTATATTAAAGTCTGTTTTTGCAGAGCCCAGACACTTTTGGGGTCTGGGGGGTGTAAATATCTTTTAACTGTTACTGTTCCCTACCACCTGGGTATAGCTGATGGTCTTTGGACTCTAGCTCTATGGTGATCCTGTAACAATTAGCTGAGTAGTTAATTAGAAGAGGGAACCAGGAATAGAAAAGCTTGTGGGGTGAGACCTTATTTTTCTGGAATTGGTGACAAGGCAGTAGATCCTAATGTCCTCTGGAACTTGAGAGAGAGCAGGGCCCTGTCTGTGTCACTGTGCATGGGAAGCACTGCTGACAGGTCTGGAGTGAGGCACATGGAAGGAGCAAATGAAATGAAAGCTCCTACCTTAGCTGGCAGATCTCTTCCCATTAGGTACCCCTGAATAAGTGGTGGGGTCTGGTGAGGTGGGTAAGGCTGTCACCCTACCCCGACAATAGGGAAATGAGGAGAGGCGGGACCCCAAAACTCCCTCAGGACTGAGTAAGTGGCTTGGTGTCCAACAGGAAGGACATGGATTGCCCCAATGCTGCATCCTGGGTTCCCTGTGAGCCTGTGGCCAAGCCTAGGAGGTCTGCTGGAGGTCTTTGTCTGATGTCCCCATGCCACAGGGGCAGTCAGCTGACCAGTTATCTCTCTAGGTGGCACTTTGAACAAGGCTCAATTGATGGCCTGAGGAGGGGCAGGGCACGCACTAGCCCACGTGGCCTCCTCTAGCACACACTTAAAACAGGGACCTGGAAGCCCTTATGCAGCTGCTCGGATAGTGTGTGCCAGCATTTGGCAATTCTGTTCATGGGCTTTCTCATCTCTCCCATAGTACCTTAAATCCCACAGCTGAAACTTCCGCCTGTGGGGTCAGGAGCCTTGCTCTCCAGATACTTAAGTTTAGCTCTAATGTTGGGAAGACAAGAGACGGATTTTATTCCGTGTCTTGAATTTTTTTTTTTTTTTTTTTGATAGTTTGCTGGCTTGAGGAGAGCTTTAGGAAGACCTGCCAAGAGGCAGGCTATAAACTGATCTCTGGCTAGAGAGCCATCTGGATTATTATGATCCCAATGTGGGTCCTCATCATAAACTTATTTGCATGCATCCTAACCTGCTTTCAGGCCAATCTGTGCTTAGCGGCCCGCCCGGTACCGGAGAACAGAGCGGGGGTCAGATAGGCGAAGGTTCTTTGGAGTCAGAGATTTCTCAGGTCTGGGAATGCACGTGGGCAGGAGAGAAAGACTCAGAAAGGGAGGGTTCAGAGCTTAGGTAAAAGTGCAGGGATAAGGTAACTCTTTTCATTTGCCTGTTTGCTGGCAGAAGTTAGATAATTCCTGTGAAATATTGGGGTTCAAGCAGTCGTTATGTGGCCAAATTTACTGGTATCTGGGGATATTTAAGGCATTTCTCAGAGAAGGCGTGAGACCAAGAAGAAGAAGCCTCCATGACCCATGACTGCTGCCGAGAGAAAAAAAATTAAAAATTAAATGGGATCCCAGACTCCCATCTCGAGCATCCCCAGGGATAGGTAATCTGTGGACCGGCATAAATTATCAGCACAAGTTATCCAATTTGTCATCACGGAAGGGGCAAGGGCTGAGAGGGCGTAAGTACTGGAGGACTCCCCCAGGAGTCCAGACAGCATTCAATACTTCATCAAGAAAGAATGTGTCCTGGTACGCAGCCGAGGACCCCCCAGGGGTCTGGCGCAAGACACGTGGGGGGGGGGGGCAGAGAGAAGAGAGGAGAGGAGTCTGTGTCCGGCTTTTTAAGGATTCCCCTGCACATGTGCCGGTAGGCTTATGGAGCTTTGCCATGCATGTGAAGATTGTGTGACCATGCTGCGCACATTTGTGCAATCACGCAGCGCACTGGTGACATAAGACGTAAGACATAAGACCCCTTACTTAGCTACTGAACTGCACATGTGCGGTCATATAGCTGGAGTGGCAGAATCCTAATAACTTCTATGAAATCTCAGACTGAAATGGGCAAGATCCTGTCTCTATGAATCCTCAGAATGAATTGGGGGGGTCGGAGATCCTGTCTCCACCCTCCTTATATTCCTGTGCTCATTGTGCTGGGATTAAAGGTGTGAGCCACCACTGCCAGGCTTTGTTTCTCTTTCAGACTGGTTCTATCTCGTATAGCCCAGGGTGGCCTTGAACTCCTGATCTTCCTGCTTCCTCCTCCCAAGTGCTGGGATTAAAGGTGTGAGCCACCACCTCCAGGCTTTGTTTCTCTTTTAGACTGGTTCAACCTCGCTTAGCCCAGGGTAGCCTTGAACTTCTGATCTTCCTGCTTCCTCTTCCCAAGTGCTGGGATTAAAGGTGTGAGCCACCAATGCCTGGCCTCTATGGTTAATTAGTGGCTAGCTCTGCCCTCTGATCTCCAGGCAAGCTTTATTTGTCAGAACACAAACAAAATATCCTAACAACAGAGGAGGGAGGCTTGAGCTGTATAATCCAGGAAGTTCGATTTACCCCTGGTCTTCTCAGAGGTGGGTGGGTCTCTGCATGCAAGCAGTTTGCTAGCAATGGGGAAAGAACATCCATCAGACAGCTGTCAATGAACCAACGCAAAATGTAGCATTAGAAAGAGGATAAGAGGCAAAGGCAGTTTGGGAAGAATGCTATGTGTGCTTACATTCTTCCGGGCCAGTTGACGGACAAGTGTGCCCCTAGGCAGGCTGGCAGTGGCCCCTGTCCATCTCAGTGTTAGTTACTTAGGGACTCTCTGGGAGGCCCAGAGAGTGGAGCCATGCAGAATGTATGGACTTGCATGGTCCCTTTCCTTAGCCACAGTCCCTCACACAGGTGGGTCCCCACCCCTTGCTCTTCAGAATCTCACAGAAACTTCCTCACAAGGTCAGGACGATGGCAGCAGTCCGAGCCAGCATTTTTGAACATTACACCAGTCAGTGCTGCTGCAGCTTTAGCTTTACAAAATTGTTCCAGCGAGACATCGTGTGTGTGTGTGTGTGTGTGTGTGTGTGTGTGTGTGTGTGTGTGTGAGCGAGCATGAGGAGACCACCGTGTGCATGTGTGAGAGAGTTCATCTTAGGGAATCACTGGGCATAGGAGCAAGAAACCGCATCTAGTTCAACTGATTCCTGTAAAAGTATGAAAGACCCACACATCCACAGGCATCATGGGAGGTCCCAAACACGTCAGCTCACCTCATGTGTCATAGGCCATCTCATTCCATATCTGGTGTCAGATGAACCTCCTTCCACCCTCCATGGTAACAGCCACGACCTCCCCCACACTATAGCCAAGGCCAATTGCATCTCTTTCTGGAGACAAAGT
>CABHPR010131168.1:1928-23914 GCA_902168415.1 Peromyscus melanophrys | reverse complement strand
AGAGAGAGAGAGAGAGAGAGAGAGAGAGAGAGAGAGAGAGAGAGAACGAACAGGGAAAAGACAACAAGAAGAAAAAGACCGGCAAAAGAAGAGAGCAGCGATCTGTGCCTGGCGGACATTTTTAAGGGGTGCACATGGCGACAGGTGATGTTGTAACTGCTTCGGCAGCTGAAGCAGGCTGCTGCCCTGCAGAGGGAAAGCTGGCGTGTGTGTGTGTGTGTGTGTGTGTGTGTGTGTGTGTGTGTGTGTACATACACACATAAATAAGTAGATGTAAACATTCTTCCAAAACTCAGTCTATAAAAGACCTGACAATGGGAAGCCTTCTATCCAATTATCTCGTTCCACTCCAAAGAAGGTGACTTTCACTTATAGACTGTGGTTATACATAGAAAACCATAAAAAACGCCAAGAAGAAGGGGTTTTCAGTAGAAAACATTGGAACTGAGAAGAGCCCTGCTACTTGGGGCATACACCATGCCATGGTTTTCCATTTCCCAGAGGTACAGACTTACTTTCTGACCATTACCCTATAGGCCATTTGGGTAGATCACAGAAAAGCCAATGTGTCTCCTGTCACCAGGGATGACAAAGCCAAAAGTCCCTGAATATGTTATAGTTCAAACTTGATAACACGCATGCTCTCTAATTCATAAATCACTTCGTATCCAGATATGGCTTAAATAAATAAATGTAAAATGTGCTGCTGAGATGTATATGGCTTTAGAGCTGGAAAATCAGTTTCCAAATCATCAAATCAAAGAGTTAAAGAAATCTCATCAATTTTTCAGAGGTGGGATGAGTAGCATCTCTGCAAGGTACTATATATGGTAGGATGGTCAAGATAACTTGGGGTTAGAGTTTGTGCAACTAGACTTAGTACTGTATCTCTTCCCCTGCTGAATGGTTCCCAGCAAAAAAAGGGGATGTGATTCTCTGCTGAAATGCTTTTGTGGACACACACACACACACACACACACACACACACACACACACACACCGCATCAGCATTCTTCTGCTGTGTAGTGAGAGGTACAGATCAGGTTAGTCCCCTGCCTCATCCTCTAAGGGGAACTCCCATGTCTAATGGACTTTGGAACAGAGGCAGTTACGGACACTTCTTTCCTGGAAGAGGAGGTGAACACTGCGGCTGTTCTCTGGCAGGAGTGTATCTGAGTGTGGAGGGTGCAGGGTGGAGGATCAAGAAATGTTTGTCTCTTTTTGAAATGATAAGTGTACTACAGTTCATGGAGATAGAGTGTTGTTTAACTCGAAAACAATGTGGCTAGGAGATATAAATGTGTTTGGTGGGCACTGGTTGCCAACTCCTCTGAATCTGTCCAGAAAGGACATCGTGCACATAAAGTTACATAAAGCATGTTTATTATCTATAAATGGATGTCAAGGGATAGTAGACTCTGGCATTTGTTGTTGACCTGTCCTCAAAGCTCAGGGAAGCTCTCCTTGGAGGATGGAATCTTGTCTATCAGCTACAGCTAAGGGACCCTGAAAATCGGATCACTTTGACTTGTATACCTTAGGTCCAGAGGACACACTAGGTTGCTGGGCTAACAGCTGTCCTGAATGGGAGATAGCAATCGTGTTTAGGATGTTCTGGTCAGTGCTACTGGAAGAGGAAGGTTGGAATATTCTCAGCAAAACAGGACGGAGACTCACTTGAATACATCAAAGGGGTCTTCAATAGACGACCATAATCAGAGATAAATCTTCTATGCCCTCCCTTACTTTATACACATCTGTTAGGACAGGAAAGTTATGCTAGAGTAACAGACAGTCCCAGGATTTGAAGGGCTTGACAATGTTTATTATGGCAGGTCATTGTTCACCATGTATGGCCCAATTAGGCATTTCCCGCAAATTCTACAGTTATTGTTGAGAACTATAGGCAAAAAGTCAGGGGAGAGGACAGGCTAGGCAGAGAGCTGGATCTTCCAGGACTGTCTAGAGAACTGTATGACATAACTCTTGCAGTGGGCATGTGTTGTTGTTGTTGTTTTTCTTTCTCTTTTTATTACAAATAAATGATATGAAAAAGTGGTCATGTGCAGGTGGGGAGGTGGTGTCAGATCAGCTACAGGATGCTCAGGAGAGTTAGTCCAGCATGATAGCTACACTCCATGTTGACACTCTTCGTGTAGTCTCTTTACAGTAAAAGAGCTTTAAATATGTGCTGTTTTATATAAATTTTATCTGATCTGATAGATGAGTTGGCTATAGATTAGATGGCATATGTAATGGTAGTGGTTATATATATTATTATATATATATATTTTTTTAAATTTTATTTCAGATACATGTTTTACCATGGGAGATTAAAGGTAGCATTCCTCATGTTCAGGATTTGGGAATTCTTCCAAAGATTTTCAGTTTTTACCCTTTATGCTTTTTTTTTTTTCCTGCACATATTTTCATTAGGTCTAACTTCTGAATGGAGTTCCGCTTTTGCCTTGGGATTCATAAAACAGTTAGATGCCTGCAGCATTCCCCATTGACATCCGGGGCTCGGAAATGTTCTGTCTGATCTAGAGTAACCGGAAAGATGTCTGGAGAACCAGAAACACCAGAGTGGACACTTGCGTCATTCCTTCTCCTCCTTGACCATCTGTGATTGGAGGATGAAGTGAGAAGGGTGAATGTAAAAACAGATAATGAATTAAAATAGACTCTTGAATAAACTTCAGAAACAATTGTGTCTCACCTAATGGAGCTGATTTATAAATGTAAAAAGAGGGAGTAAATAAATCATTAACGAACAACCTAAAAAAAATGGGATAAAATTTGTAGGTAAACAACTACTATTTCTGACTGCTCGTATCTGCCTGTATGTCCTGGCTGGCTCCTCACCGCTCTGTACCTCCCCATAAACTCACTTACTCCATTGGAGAAAACAAATCTTCACCCAGGAATTTGTGTTGGAAACACACTCCCACTTTCCCCCAGGACCCTGGCCTCAAAACTGTAACGTAGAGTAAGACCGAGGAAGCTTGTGATGGGGCTAACTCAAGAATTCCAGTGTCTGGTTTTAAAGCCCCACCTCCCTTAGCTCCATTCCCCACCTGACGTTGTGTGCCAACGCAATGGTCTGCTTAGCCTTCTCTACAGCCTCAGAGCCGAGGGAATCGTTTTTTATAAAATTAAATCCATCAAGCATTTGTTAGTACCTGTTGTACAAACTTTGTGCCGGTTGCTAAAGGGGATGCAAATATCATTCCTGTTTTCAAGGAACTTTACAGTCAAAGAGGGAGTCAGATTGGCATGGAAGCAGCTGTCATTCAGGGCAGAAGGGGCTACAAGGCTGAACAAAATTTCTGTCATTTCCCCCTGCTCAATACATTACAATGACTTCACTGTCACCCTTTGGATCAAATGAAGAATTCTCAGGCTTTATAATTGGACACCCTAGCCATTTAAGTTTTTGTCTTACACCAGTCAGCAAACCTCTGCTCTCCTCCTTGTCCTCTGCCTAATACCATCACACACACACACACACACACACACACACACACACACACACACATATCCACACACACACATCCATGCATCCCTCCCTTCCTTTACTCATTCATTATTTCTGCAACTTCTAACTGCCTGTCAGACACTCTGGAGGAAACATAAGGAAATCAGTCCCTGCCTGGAGCGGCTCACCATCCGGTGGGAGAAGACAGACAGGAATCCCTTTTTAAGGAACAGTGTATTGTAATAGAATGTGCCAAGTGCCAGGGGAGGAGAGAGGTGATGAAGGCCTTGCAGAGGAAGTGAATCTTGCCAGAAGTTGATTTAGGAGTTCACCAGGGAGAAGAGGGAGGGAGGCGGTGAGCACTGCAGATAGAGAAAGCATTGGGTAGTAATTCATGGGCGAGAGCAGAATCTGGCTCAATCTGGGTACTGGTGGTAAGGATGGGAGCTAGAGGTCAAAGGTCACACTGGAGCTTAGTCCGATGCTAAGGAGTATGCTCTTTACCTTTATGCTATGGGGTGTGGCCTGCTGTTTGCTATAGAGATGTGACTGACCGGAGTCTTAGAATGCTAACAATGATGTGGGAAAGACATGTTAGTTTCAGGAGTTGGAAAGTTGGAATATTCTCAGCAAAGGCGGAAAGCAGAGTCAGTTTAAATACATTGAGGAGATCCTTGATCTGAGGCCATGTTCAGATCTCTTTCTTTGAGACCCTCCTCACTTTGATATACATTCATTCGTTAGGAGAGGATAGGTTACACTACGGTAACCGGCAGGCCCGAGATTTCCAGGACTTGGCAATATTATAGTGGGTGATATTGTGGTGGGCGATAGTCTGCAGATCACTTGGTGCTAACGGCTATTTCAATATATTTTTCAATATTGTCACCTTCACACAATCCTCTCTATAACAAAACACTGAGGAATCACTTTGGCCCAGGGAGTAATGCACTTACAACTCCCACCCAAGTAAGGAGATATAACAACTTTCTACACCAAGGGGAGGAAGGTGGATATGACTCAGTTCTGGAAGTCCCCTACATCTTGCAGTCTGTCATCATTTTTCTTTCATAGCTGTAGAATATGTCTGAATTACTCAAGCAACCTTTCACTGTTCAGCTGTGCATTTTCTTAGAATTATCATCTAGTTCTTTCTTATGCATGAGCCTTATTCCTGACACATTCAGAAGGTCCCTCACCCATCCTAATACTCAGGGAAAAGGGGGCGTCCTGAATAAAGTGCATTTGAAAATGTATTGGGTTAAATTTGGCAAGACTGGCGTGTGTGTGTGTGTGTGTATGTGTATGGTGGGAGTCTGGCCTTAATGTTCTTTTCATACATAAAATACTCAGGAATCATATGATTTATTTTTCCCTTGTTTGTGATTGCACATCTATCAGATGACTGCAGTTTGCTCTGAGCTAAGATGGACCAATAGGGATCATACAGTAATTTATTGTAAAGCCTTCAATGCCACTTTGCTTGTGAGACCCTCATTTCTTGTCTCGTCTAAGTAAAAATGCACATTTACTCTGAACGTGACATTGCTATGGTACATTTTAAAGATGAACCTAAAAGTTTAAGGGCATCTAAATATGTCTTTCTCATTTCAGTGCCCGGTTTGTGGGATTCAGTAGAAAACAAATCATTTGCTATTCCATGTTAACAAATAAGCACATAAAAAATGCAGCTTAAAAGGGAAACCCTGAAGAATGGACTTATATGCAGTGGGAGGTGAGGTTGAGACCCTTTGAGAATTTCATCTGAAACAGGGTTTACTTGCACGCAAGGGAACATCATTATTTCTCCTCCTGCTCCTGCTCCTGCTCCTGCTCCTGCTCCTGCTCCTGCTCCTCCTCCTCCTCCTCCTCCTCCTCCTCATCATCATCCTCCATTACTTCTTTGACTTTTTCTTCCCTACTAAGCCTGGCTTTTAAAATAAGTGCAAGTCAGTGAACGTGAGCCCTGGTTCCAATCAGTTCCCTATAGTCTAAAAACAGAGTAAGTGAGTGTCTATGGCTTTTAAACATAATCCATGGGAAGCAGGTATGGCAATAATTATTTCTGGTCCAATATGAAAAAGCTAACAGATCAATTCACTCCTTCTCTGGGTCCAATCCTACCACAAACATTTTCCTGGCCCTAAAAAAAAAAGGAAAAGGCAAAGATCCATTGAGTAGTAAGGGGTCTAGCTGTTTGTCTATCATCCAGCAAACTTGAAACACTTACATTATGCTAGTGCACCTCAGGGGGTTACTAGCTGGCTTCCACTTCTGCCTGAGAATTCACTGCGGCGGAGTGTGTGCAGTCTGTCTTGCTTTCTTTTTTACACTGAATTTGCATTTTAACGTATTTTGCATTCTTCATAGCTAAGAAGGAACTTTTTCTTTTCTTTATTCCCCCCTGCCCCCCATTATTTCTACCCGGGGACTGCTGTAAGTGGAAGCTCATCTGAAATTGGGTCATACAGTGCGGAGAGAACAGCACTGTAGAAAAGGAATCTGAATCAAAGGGAGGAAGAAAACAGGATTAGAAATGTAAACCTCCCTCTTAGACTTTTCTGTACTTTTCTTTTGATTTTGGTTTATTTCTTTTTTGTCTTTTTCTTTTTTTAAATTCCATCTTATTCGGTTTCTCCTGGAGTTTTCCGTAATTTTCTTTGGTCTTTCTCACTCACTGTGTTTCTACTCCTTGACGTTTTTATGTTATGGATGTATTTCCTTTTGTGTACGCACTTCCCTTGAGCGCTCCGTATACCTGCTTGGAAACATTCTTGATCTCTCAGAATGAGGATGCAAAAGAAAAGCCATGAGATTGTCACAACAGCTCAGCCTCTTGCTGGTGGTACCTTACTTTGATGTCTCCTGAGATGTGGTGGTTTGGAAAAAAATGACCTCCCAAAGGGTGTGGCACTAATGGGAGGTGTGGCTTTGTTGCAATAGAGATTCAGCTTTGCTGGAGGAAGTGTGTCACTGTGGGGGCAGGCTCTGAGGTCTCATTTATGCTCAAGCCACGCCCACCGAGACAGACCACTTCCTGTTGCCTGTAAGCCAAAATGTAGGACACGTGGCTAGTTCTCCAGCACCATGGTGATAATGGACTAAACCTCTGAAAGTGTAGGCTACCCCAGTGAAATGTTTCCTTTATAAGAGTTGCCGTGATCATGGTGTCTCTTCACAGCAATAGAAACCCTAACTGAGACATCCAGGTAGTAGGTCCATCTCATTTCATTCTTCACCATCGACTCGTTTAATTAATTAGCCTGAACTGAGGTGTGGCCTCCCTGGGATGCCCAGTGATCTCATTCTGATGCTCTTCGAGTAGGGTCTTAGGGGCAAGTATCATTGCTTTCGTTGGCTTAAATTGTGTCAGTGTCTATCTTAAACTCAGAACTCTCAGGCACCTGTATGATGCCACACTGCTTTTCCCCTCATTTCAGTAACTGCACACTAAATGGTGTTGCCATGGATCCATTTAAATCTCTCACCTGAGCTCAGAATCAGATCCCCTGTGTGACTTGGAAGCTGTGCCGAGACTTTCTTTTGCCTTATTGCTGGAACCTGACAGTTGGTGTCTTCTGCTGATTCCATTAGCTGAGGAGCAAAGATTTGGAGAGCCAGGAGTCCTCCCTCACTGTGGGAAACCACTCCATAATTCTCTGAAGACTAGCAACCATTAACCTTGGGAGAGCAGAGAGGGCTCCACAGCTTGATAGAGATGCTAAAGGTGTTCAGAGTCACAGCTGTATTACCTGCTTTGCACTAATTAGGAGTTACTATGAATCTGTTTGACAATTAAGGACAGAGTGAACTTTAAGGTAGATCGCTACCATGGGACTGCCAACAGTTTTCAAGCAAGCAAATGAAAATTTGTATTGAATACTGTGTTTTGCCAAGACTATAAAATTTCTTTAATAGTGTGGATTCAAACAGAAGTCACAGTCTGAGGCAGGCTTTCTGCCAGGTGAAAGAGGTTTCTCTAGGGGATAATGGCCTCAAGTTCTCGGTAGTGTGAGTAGTTCTGTGTGTGTGGATAACACCTACTAGGAGAATATAATTATTCCAATACTAGCCTTAAGGAGTCTTGGATTTCAGTTTGTCTAAATTTTTACTATCTGGGGCTCACGAGATGACTAGGTGGTTTAGATTACATTTTGCTCTTACAGAGGACCTGAGTCAGTTCCCAGCACACATCAAGTGACTCACAGAGACCTGTAACTCCAGCTTCAGGCAGACCTGACTCCTCTGGCCTCTGTGGGTACCGGTACTCATGTGCACATCTCCATACGCATGTACATAATTAAATAAATAAACAGAAACCTTGAAATTTCTGCAGTGTCAAAATCATGTGTCTTAGCATTACAACGGTTCAGCAGTTAAGTGTCCATCCAGAATATGAAGACGAAATAAAAGATCGTCAGGTCTTAAGAGTCATGTCTGAGAGTCCTATTTTAATACAAAACTTCCTGAGTGTGTTCTCTTTTCTTCCCTGCCTTGCCCTCTAAATTTGTACATCCCTGTATCCATTTCCATTAAGTCGGAGTTTGTCTTGGGTTCTCCTAAATTGTGTTCTTAGACCTGAGTAGAGATTTGTCAGCGCTCTGTTCTCCAAGACCCTAATGCTGTGTGGCAGGCAAGAGTACCCTATTATTATCCAGAATCTGCAAAGGAGACAGCAGCCAGGGTGTGACTTATAGCTAGGATTCAGGAAGATGTGAACAGTTCAGGAAAAACCCGAGTGCTGTGTGCTATAACTGAAAACACTGTAAATATAATTAAGCCAGGTGGATTCCATGGCAACAAAGAGGATTAGGGCCTGGGTGGATCTGGTAGACCATTGAGACCTATGCGAGTAGATGTCAATTTATTTCTATCCTTTCTCCCCGGGGGGTTGGGGGACAACAACAAGATAGTTTGATGTCTAAATGAAGTAATCTCTGGAAAGAAAGGGGAGATTATATTTGTTAAACTGTATAAAAAAATCAGAAGATAATATGGCTTTGTTCACAGTATTACATAAAGAAGATTAAAAACGAAGAACAAGCTGCTTAAACACTGTAAACTAATTAGTTCTACGAATTGTTTTCCCGAGGTTCATGAGATATGAAACATTGGCACTAGTGCGTGAAATACACTCTGCCTCGGTGCTCTTTTCAATTTATTTTTCTGTTAGTGTCGTGTGTGTGTTTATGGGTGTGTGTGTGTGTGTACACACACATATATATGTACATAAATGTAGGTCTCTATTGTATAGAGAAATAGGGGTTACGGAGGGACACCACAGACTGTCACACGACTGTGGCTGACATTCTGTCATCTTCAACCTGGCATGAGATGGCCCGTCTTTAATACCTTCTATAAATATCAGCTTCATTTTCTGCCACCACAGGCTACAGTGCCCAGATGATGTCATGACAAGGCCCACAGGAAATCCCACTACTGTTCAGAGCTTCCAAAAGCTACCAAGGCAGCAAGGTCACATAAAGAGATGTAGCCTTTATTGGTTTGCCAAGCTATAGGGCTTTCCTGAAAGTAGGCTACGAAAACCCCAAATGAGGGTGCAAACATGGGCACAGGCCACCATTGACTTCTCATTCCCTAGTTCTACAAGAGACACATCTCCCTTCCTTTCTCCTAAAATGAATATTTTCTGGGCAGAGGACTAGTCAAGAATAAATTTTCATTTTGTAAATATGTTTACTTGAATTAATAATAATAATAATAAGTGTAAGGGTACGTTCTGTCTGCAACCTGTGTATCTATTATTATGAGAGGAATGGATTTTCTTGTGCTTAGAACTCTGTAGTAATGAGACCATTTACATCAAGTTACTTTTTTAGTAGCTGTGACCGAGTACCTAAGGAATGTACTTTAAGGGAGGAATTATTTATTTAGGCTCCACAGTTTCAGAAAGTTCAGTCCATAGATACTTGGCCTTGTGCTCCAAAGCAAATCATTATGGAAGTGGGGGCGGGGGCGGGGGCGGGGCTGTGAAAGAGAGAACAGGTGGATCCCTGCCATAACAAAGTCAAGGTGGTTCCCAAGGTGCAGCATCCAGTGCCCCCTTCAGTTTGGGCCCTGCTGTATGCCTCAGCTTACCCTCCCAGTCTGTCTTCCCACTGTCCTGGTTCTGCTTACATCGTGGCCTCTTTTAGGGTGTCTGAGATGCTCCCTTTAAAGTTTCATTTGCCTTTAGTTCACTTACCAAAGGGACTCGGGCATCGACATATTTGGTCTGTGGAGCATCTAGCCCTCCCCACCAGGCTCCTGGGTAGGACCAACCCAACCGTGTGCCATTAGCCTGGGTTTCTGTAGTGCCTGAGAGGATTTTTTACAAGAGCTGTGTATGCTACATTTGTACAAAATGGAACTTTTTATTATTTTCTTATCATATGCTAGAGCTGATAGTATTTCTTGTCTCTGTCATGAATCCATTCATGAAGAAAGATGTCGTATTTTACAAAAAAATGCCACTGAATTTGATTTTAAATAGGAACAGTAAACGTTGAGTAGATAAAGTCTGAATGGTTCTAGGAACACATTGGTTTATGGGGGGAAAACACCTCAGTTGAGTACTAGTATGCATTTCTTTAAATGGTTATATCAACTAGGAATGTTTGCTTTCCACTTTTAACTAGAACTTTATATATGTTAACCACAGAACACTTTGGACATAGAGATGTATGATTTTGTGTTTTCCAATGGCTTTTAAAACTGATAGGATCAGGCATTTTCCTCTTATTTAGACGTCACATCCAAAACAATAAGTCGGTACTGTTTGTAATGTGCTTTGAGATTTTGCTTTTTTTTTTTTTTTTGTAAAAGATCTTTCAGAGAGTACAAGTGTTTTATTTTTAAGATTATTTATTTTATGTATATGAGTATTCTGTCTTCATATATATCAGAGAAGAGGGAATCAGATCCCATTACAGATTGTTGTGGGTGCTGGGAATTGAACTCAGGACCTCTGGAGAGAAGCCAGTGCTCCTAACCACTGAGCCATCTCTCCAGACCATGTACAAGTATTTTATGCTGGGAACTCTATATCCTTTTCCTTGTTTACAAAGTATCTAGTTATGTATTCTTTTCCCCTTACTTTAATAAAGTGTGATAAGCCGGGCGGTGGTGTCTCACGCCTTTAATCCCAGCACTCGGGAGGCAGAGGTGGGATGATCTCTGTGAGTTCAAGGCCAGCCTGGTCTACAGAGTGAGTTCCAGGACAGGTACCAAAACTACATGGAAAAACCCTGTCTTGAAAAACCAAATAAATAAGTAAATAAATAAATAAAGTGTGATAAAATAAGACTGTGGGTTGTGGAGTCATAGCCTGCAAACCAGTGTCCTTATGTGTGAGGGAGGGGAAGCAAATTATCCTTCAGCTCCAGGGTCCTGCAAAGACTTCACGAACCTGGAATCTTAGCAGCATGCCTGGCTCACATATATGCACAACTCAGTTCGGAAATGTCTTATTTCTCATTTCAGTTAGGATTAGGATAGGGAAGTAATATTTAGTTGTGTATTTAGATTTGATGGAGGAATGCCACTGAATGAAAGTCCCAGGGATTTCCCTGTTCCAGAAGTGGCAGTCAGAACTCACGAGGAAACTTTTGTGTCTCATGTAGCCCCAAAACACAGAGCTACAGTAAATCACTTGTTGGCCTGGATAAGGGTAGCTATAATTCAGGTTTTTTTAATGTGTTTTTATTTATTGAGGTCAGTGCTTTTGTGTCAGACAATTGAAACCTGACACGCAGAATTAAGGATAGCCTGGGCACCGCTCAATTATTACTCTGATCAGGTTTTAATTAGCACCAGATGTAGAAGGAAGTGCACTTTTCTAATCCATTACCATTCAGTTGCTTGCATATGTACCCTTGGGCTAGAGGTGTTTTATTAATTTTTTTTATTGACAACCAAGACAATATTTTGACTTCTGATTTGAAAATTGCCAATTTGCTTAAAACAAACAAACAAACAAACAAAAAACTAATAGTCACCATGAGAATGAAACAGTGTTGTTTAGCAAATATGAACAAATCTAGAGCAAACCAGAGTGATTTGTCAAGATGAGGCCACCAGCTTTAACGTTCATCTGTAATGTCATTCTGGACCCAATCACTTGCAAATTATTCTTTTCATCCAAATTAAAATTCCTTTCTTGAATTTGAGCCTTTTTAATCAATGGGCAACGCTGACATGTATTTGCGTCTCTGTGGTTCTGTAGACTTTCCTGACGGAAAGGTTAGGGCTGCTTAATTTTATGTTTTCGGAGCAGCCTTAGAGAAGTATAAAAACTTCCATAAATAAAATGAAAGTTTCGTTTTTGCAAGCTGACTAATGAAGTATGAACACACTAATGACAACCGTAAATGCGAACATGAAGAAATTCAATCCTTCTACAAAATAATTAGACACTAAGGGACTTCTGTTGGTTCCAGAAGTAAACTCAGGTGACCCTGTCTTATTTATCAAGAGTGATGAGCTCCAGCCCGTGCGTTTCTTCCCCTGCCCCTGCCACTTGCCTGCATTTTTTACATGCTGTCTAGAAGTTTGCAACTTTCATGCTATATATTTTTTCCTATCTGACTTTTATGACTTCCCCCATAAAATGTATTGGTTGTCTGAGTCTCACAAATCCAAAACTACTTAATGGCTGTGGCTGCATCCATTATGTGTGCTGGGTATTGTGTGTGTGTGTGTGTGTGTGTGTGTGTGTGTGTGTGTGTGTGTGTTTTCCTGACATCTGTGTAGATATCTTCTGAAATTTACAAAACCTTTGTAACTAATCCCACAGGTTGACCTGATTTGGGGCAGTGTTTGTTGCTGCTAATTACACAGCTCAGACCTTTGGGAAATAGGGCCCTTTGTTAGTGATGAATTTGAGCAAGCAACTAAACATTCCTGAATAATGCTGAGCGGGTTTCTGCTGAGGTCTCTCGGTCGGGTCGGTCTGCACCTCTCTTGCATGCCTCCCTCCTCTGCTCCGTAGATGATGATGGCCACTGGGCTTGATGTGCATATTAATTGCTGGAGCAGGAGCAGAAGCCGCGAGCTTTTGTGGCAACGGGGTGTAACACAAACAGCTGTGTAATGGGGCACATGTGGATTATTAGGTGTGACATAATGCGTGGTATTTCTATCAGCATTATGTATCTGTCAGAGGTTTTTTTTTTTTTTTGTTTTTTTGTCAGGCTTTTTTCCTTCCAGGGGCTTTGAAAAGCTGCTCCTGTATTTTAGTGGTTATCACTAAAAATGGTCTGAAATCCCACTGCTCCTAATCAGTTATGCTACCTCTAAATATCAGCCTCTGATTGATGGCTTGTTAAAGTGGGCTTTAGCACCAGAGGGACTCTCCTTAGAACAGGTATGAGTTTGATTTAGAAGTGTACTAGTTTGCATAATTTAGCAAATAAGCTACAGTATACTTAAAGCTCTATACTTTTTTAAAACTTTTTTTTTAAAAAAATTGTCATTCAGATAAGATGGCCTGGATTAGTCCTATGCAGACCATCTGGTGCAAAGGCCACGGCGCAGGTGGAAAGGCAGCCAAAGGAATGCTACCGCTCTGCCTGGACACACCATGTACCAGTAGCTTGGCTGTTACTGTTAGGTCCACCCCAAAGAAAGTAGGATTACTTAGGGAAAGAAAATATTTGTAAAGTCTGTCCCCAAAAGGCAGTTGATGAACCAAAGATAGTTGAAATATAATCCGTGTAATTACCAGAGGCCCTTTCATGGTTGCATCCAACACAGAGTGTGTCCTAGAGCAGTTAGTTCGAAGTAGTGCCTGACAGAGAACCCTTTGACGTGTGGTTTTTTTTTTTTTTTTTTTTTACTTTTTCCTTACCCTTTTGTAGTCACACATGCAGCTATAATCTAGAAAGAGTTTCCCCAATGAATTTTAAGTTCTTAATCTGTTTTAGAAGAGGGAAAAAGGCCTTAAAAGGTGTGTATGCTGTGTGTGTGTGTGTGTGTGTGTGTGTGTGTGTGTGTGTGTCTGCCTGCCTGCTTGTCTGTCTGTCTGTCTATGTGTTCAGAGAGGCCAAAGGACAGACAGCCTTGGGTGTCACCCTTAGAAATACTATTCACTTCCTTTGAGACAAGAGCACTCATTGATCTGGAGTTTTCCAATTAGGCTAGAATGAGTCCCAGGGATCCCCCTTTCTCCACCTCCCAGGACTTCGATTACACATGCATGACATCTAGCTTCACATTTTTAAGTGGGTTCTGGGGATCAAACTCCGGTCCTCAAGCTTACAAGGCAAGAAGTTAACTATCTGGACTCTGTCTGCCGCCCCTTTGGCATGTTTACTTGTTTTTAGAGCATAAATTCGAATCACATTGTTTCTTCTTATTTGTAAACGAAATCATTTCTTGGAGTCAGGATAATAACAAACAAGAAAATAATATATTTCTGTTACTTAGTATAACACAGAGCCTGTGTCTGGATGTGTGTTTGAAAATCAACATCTTGCAGGTAGGTAAGTAGACTAAATATAAAGCATTTCTACAGGGAGTCGGAAGCACAGACTCCTGAACCTGAAATTTCTGGGAGTTGTACTTGATTGAAAGGTAATGAACTGTTTTCCCTCAAATTCTACTCCGATGTTCTTGTTGAACTGGTCATTTTCATTTATTGTATAGCTAATTAAGCCAGAAGGGGGAAACAGCGGGAAGAGAATGGTCTGTCTTGTCTTGAAACCCCAAAGAAGCCAGTTGATAGCTTTGTTCATCAGTAAAACAGCATTGGATGTGTGCTTCATGAGGGAGCTATGAAAATGCAGACTTCTAAAGGTTTACATACTTCCATTCTAAGTATTATGTACTCTTCTCGGCTCTCCGCTGTGCTTTTTCAAAGCTCTCAAGCCACCCTGGCATCTTCCATCTCATGTTTTATTGATTTTTCCACCTGTACCATCTCAAAAGGTACCAGGCTGTGAAAAACATGAACACAGTTTGAAATTCACTTTTGTAAAAGATCTGGACACTCGACAGTTTTTTAAGGATCTGGAAAGTATTGATATTAATTCTAAGCATCCCATTGCTCCAGAAAGCATTCGGCCTGTACATCTTACAACTCTAAAGGTGTATAGTCTCAAGAAGAGTGATTCTAAGGGGTCTTTTTTGGGGGGTGATATAAGTGGGTCAGCTCTCCTGAGAAATATTTAATCAGATTGTGGGTACCCTAGACAGCTCTGTGTTGTGATGCACAACTCTTATGCAAGGTTGTAGAATTGCTGATGTGGTCCTTGATCAACCCTTAAAATTATACTGGTTTTTCAGGTTCCAGTTTCCTTTCAGCAATGCAGCAGATTAAAAATAGCTTTTAAAACCACCTTGGAAACACTGTCCCACTGACAGCCTTAGAATCTCTTTTCATTTTTTCCCCAGGATCCCGACCGAATCGTTGGTGGACAGCAGTGGCATTTTCTTCCTCTTGAATTTCCTGGAAAGTTCATATAGTCCCCCGTTCCCCATGAACATTCTAATGTGGTTTCCTGTTCTAAATTGTCATAGGACGTTAACTGAGTACTATAAGCCATCTGTCGCATCACGCTTATCTCTTAGAGGTCAGTGATACAGATAGCTGGGAGGTGTGAAGCATATGAAACGATTAGCTACCTCACAGGAGTGGAGTGAGGTTGCACCCCTACCAATTTGTAAAGACGAGGAGTGCTAATCCACAAAGACAAATTAATTATTAACACCGAATACTGTGTAACTTACAATGGGAGAGTTTATTCTCTGTCTACTATGACACATTTGTTCAACAGAAAGGGCCTTACAACTGCCACAGGTCATAGTGTGAGGATGGGTCCTTTAGCCACTTATTAGTAATCATTTCCTGGTCTAGTGAATATCTTAACCCCAAAATTTATTAAACAAGGCTCAGTCCTACCATGTGTAGAAGGAAAAAGTAACATCAGGTTGCACAGCCGCTGTCTGTTGAGACAGATGTGGAGGCCCACAGAGGTTTTCTAGTGAGATCTGAGCTTGCTTTACCCAGCAGGGCTGCATAAGGGGATGAC
Source organism: Peromyscus melanophrys (assembly GCA_902168415.1). Taxonomy (NCBI): domain Eukaryota; kingdom Metazoa; phylum Chordata; class Mammalia; order Rodentia; family Cricetidae; genus Peromyscus; species Peromyscus melanophrys. Next base: position 8,407 of record CABHPR010131168.1, on the reverse strand, counting down.
TTGACCATGTGTGTGGTTACCTGGTGTTTGGAAGGGTCTACACTTGGCTGTGGGGTATGCTTTGATCTAGTAAGGGGGAGGTCTTTCGCCCCGCCCCTTGGCATTGTTATAAAAAGCCCTTTTGAAGAGACAGAAGGGGCCCGTGGATATTGATCCAGGTCCTCCCGAGGCTATCCTGTGTTTCTGTCTGTCTCAGTCTCTGCTATCTTTCTCTCTACAAGTTTCTCATCCCTCTCTCCTCAAGAGTACCCTGGGTAAAAGTGGAAGCTGGCCTCCCACAGACAGAAGCTGTTCTATTAGATGGTGATTTTATGTGAATATGCTAATATACTAGCACTTGAATGATAGGCACCTACATAGATAAGAAGCGTCATAATTTGTCTTTTCACTTGGAATGGCATTGAATAGCCATGCTTTCTCCTTGTTCTTTACCCCTGGCAAGTCAGGCAGCATCATTCTGGAGCCCAGTGGACTAATGCCAGGAATTAATATTCCAATGTAGACTTACTTTGAGGCAGTGTTCCTTATATTTGCCAAGACTTGATACCAACTGGACTGACATCTTCACAGTTGGTGGCGTAGAGATCTGTTCTCCTCACCCAACCAGCTAAAGCCATCCAAGATGCTATAGATGGGTGACTTGCAATTAAGCTGCCCCTCGCTGCCAATGCAGAGGCGCATGATCGCCTGGCAGCACCTGCCTGGGTTGTGTCAGTCGGGTTTGGACAAAAGCTCAACAAAGGTTTCTGGTCCTCTGGGAATTTTTTACGTACAAAACTGAAATTCATTCTTGTCTGAAAGCATTGAAAACTCTTTTTTTTTTTTTTTTTTTTTTTTGTTGCTGTTCTGTGTTGATGACTATTTCTTAAAGTGAAAGACAATCTTTTGAAATACTATTGATTTCATGGAAAACTCTGAGAAGTGACAGACACTGGGCTTCTTTGTCGGGGCATGCAGCCTCCTGTGACTAATACAATGTATGCAGTAATCGCTGAGTAAGAAAATCAAGTGTGATCTGCAAACTGCGGGTAAGGAGACAGTGCAGAGAGGAAATTGTTCTTCCACCCAGATAATTTCCACATAGGGAAACACAGAGCCTGTACTGCCCCAACTTCTATTGTCCCAAGACAAAGCAGAAAGTTCTCCTTCACAGGAAATCTCTTACAGGGCCTTACAGGAAGTTCCTTAAAACATCTTGCCAAGCTTTCTATTGTCCCTCTGTGGAGATGCTACTAGGAGAACAGGATTGGCAAGCCCCACCCACACATTTCCATCTGAGGTGGCAACCTTCTGTGAGTCTGTGCTGTTCTACCTCATCCCTGTCCCCAGAGGCACTGGCATCCCTTCTGCTCCTCTGCTGAAGTAGCTGCTGATGGCTGGTATTAATGACTGCTACACACCGGCCAGGAGGGTGCCCTGCCATCCTCGACAAGACTTACAGATACCTGACCTGGAAGAGACTGTGGTAACAGTGTCTTTCTATTAGGAAGTCACTGATCACTTTGTGAAAACCCACACTAAAGTGTCTTCCAGAAAACTTAGGCTCTCTCCAACTGTGGTGACCACATAGGGTTATTATGTTAGAAAAATAAAGCGCCTTATGTCTGGGGAGAAACGCACGAACACACGCACGCATGCACACTGGCAGCCAAGCATAGTGGCTCTAGCATTTAATTCCAGCACTGACAGAGGCAGGTGGGTGGGTCTCCGAATTCCAAGGCATCCAGGGTTACAGAGTGAAATTTTGTCTCAAACAAACAAGAAATATATTGGTTAAGATGACATTGTTTGGATTAAACTTACATACATGGACCTGAAATTGGCTTATAGGCTACCAGTTTACAGTGTTTAATCTAGATCTAAACCGTGGTGATTTATTAACTATGTAGATGTTAAAGTCAAATAAAAACTCCATTTGTTTATAAATTACAATTTTGGATTAGAACACATTATGGGGCTTGGAAGATTGTGTCTTGGTTGGAGACCCATTTCTTTCCTTCCGTAATTGTAAACTATTAGGATTTCTGTCTTAGTTAGGGTTACCATTGCTGTGATGAAGTATCATGATCAAAAGCTACTTGGGGAGGAAAGGGTCCATTGAGAGAAGCCAAGGTTGCCAAACTGGCCTAGAACCCAGAGGCAGGAGCTGATGCAGAAGCCATGGACGAGTGCGGCTTACTGGCTTGCAATCCCCCACCCCACCCCGCCACCCTGGCTTGCTCAGCTTGTGTTCTTATAGAACCCAGGACCACCAGTCCAGGCGTGGCACTGGCCACAATGGACTAGGCCACCCTCATCAATCACTAATTAAGAAAATGCTTTCGAGGCTTGCCTACAGCCTAATCTTATGAAGGTGTTTTCTCAAATGAGGTCCCCTTCTCTCAGGTGACTCTAGCTTGTGTCAAGTTGACATAAAAATAGCTAGAACTCCTAGAGAGTTTTCAAATTCATTGTGTTTGGAAAATTGAGTCTATCATGGTCACAGTTCCTTGGGCTTAATACTATGAGTCTTCCTATGTAGCTGTAGTTAACATTAAGACAAGACAGGTTCCCTAATAACAATCTAGAGAAAACAGTCTAGTTGTGGTCGGTGAAGACACCTAACTTTTCTTGCCATGTGGATGCATACAAAGCCAAATCAGTAAGGAGCTGGCCACTTTCATCTTCAGTGAACTTCAGACTGTGGTCAACAAGGAAAATAAATGAAAAAAATAATTAACCTCAGTAGAGGCAGAGTACTAAAACCCAGGCCTAAAATGCAAAGTGTGAGAGTGGCCTGGCCTTCCAGAGCCAAGATTTACATGGTGTGGAGTGTAGGTTTCAGAGGCAAGGTTTCAAACCATGTCAGCAGGGCAAAGGCTGCAGCTTCCAAGAGTAGATCTCCATCAGGAACAACATCTCGGAAGGCAGCAGAGTTGTTTGGAGAAAAACACCAAAGGGGTCCTTGGAATAAGTGAGAACAAACCTGGGAGGTATGGTGCAGATGACTGAAGAGTTCCAGCAGGTGCCTGGGGGAGGGGAGGGGGCTCCATTACCGTGTTGAGATTCCTGCAGGGGCTAAGCGTATCAAAGGTTTGTTCAAATATCCTTCAGCCTTTTCATCAGCTCCACATTTGGACATTTGTGTCCCTGGGCACTACAGCTTTATTTCAACCTTGAGCATTCTCAGATGACTGAGCCAGCTCATGTTGCTGATTACTATCTGCTTGTCATTCCAGCTCTCTTACATCCCGTGTGAGTTGTACCTTTTTGGTGCAAATAAGCTGCCAGGGCTAGAGCCTTGTGCTGCAGATGTCCCTAATTAAGTTGATTGAGACAGGTCCATGGGATCCTGTTGCAATGTCTGACAAGCCTCCCTGTCTCAAGAAGCACTGTCCTGTCACCTGATGCACGCTGCTTACTAATGTCCTCTGGGCACAGTTTATTAAAGACTAAAGTCTTCAAGTGCCCATGCTTTTAATATCAAAGCTGTGGAGTGACGGTTGCTAATAGGCAGTCAGGAATGTAGGAGTTATTTTAAGTTCTTCTGTAAATTCTGAGAAATTCCAAGAGAACTTTACGGGGAATTGGTGGTTTTCATTGTCTGAAGTATTACCATTTTTTTAATCGAAACTAATATTAACGTCAGTATTTGTATAGATTTAGCTAATTGCAAACACAGACCCTTTTTAAAAAAAATGATCATATTGCAAAATAGTGCAGGTTTGCCTAGTTGTCAGATCTGCACAGTGTCTGGTTGCCATCAATGATGCTGGTCTCCAAACATTATGAAAACTGGCCTTTTATTTCTTCCTTACCCACATTTAAGCTGGGCCTGGTAGTTCACATTTGTAATCCTAGCACTCATGAGTTGGGGTAGGTGGAAGGCAGCCTGGGCTACAAAAGACCCTGTCACAATATATAAAAACTAAAACACAAATCCGCGTCTACTCTCAAAATCTTCTGGATTAAAAACTATCTAATTACACTTTATATCTTATGTTCTTGGTTTTGTACATAGGTCTATATATTTCCTGTGACTGCAGCATTTTGTACAGTTTCCAAAACTTCTATACGTCAGCCCAGATTTAAGGCTATTTTGATTCTCTTTAAGAAATATCGCCGGGCGTTGGTGGCGCACGCCTTTAATCCCAGCACTCGGGAGGCAGAGCCAGGCAGATCTCTGTGAGTTCGAGGCCAGCCTGGGCTACCAAGTGAGCTCCAGGAAAGGCGCAAAGCTACACAGAAGAAGCCCTGTCTCAAAAAAAAAACCAAAAAAAAAAAAACCAAAAAAAAAATCATATCATGGTTTTTTCTAAAATATGTGGACACAGATGTCATTTATTAAATGCTGAAAGTAACAATAAAAGAAACTTCCAATTACATGTAAGAACTACTGTGTTGTGATATCAGTGACTTCATTATTCTCTCCATGTATAATGTCGAAGAGCAGAGAATACTGCATTCTTTAATTTTTAAAATGGATTTCTATACTATCTAGTAGACATGCCTGTTCACAAGAACAATGATAAAATGAAAACAGGAGAAAGATGTTCCTCTTTTTTTTGTCTCTTGCCTTCAACGGAGATCCATTTTTAACAAATTATGATATCCTCTTTCTTTGATATGGTCACACGTCTGTTAGAGTCTAGGTAGGAGGTTTTTATGGGTTACCAGGTACATGAGCACTGACCACTAATTATATCCTGAAAGTACTTTCCCATAGAGGACGTGCTGTCATGACTCATCACAGTCTTTATGAGCAGCTCTGAGCTCTATGCTCTTACCTACCCTATCCATAACTAACAAGGGTCCTAATCCGGTAGTAGACCTTGTCCAGGCTGTGCTTTCCAGTCGGAGGGGTGATATTTCTGTCCTCAAATGACGAGCATGAATTTGTAGACCAGATGCTCCAAAATGAAATATGAAGAGGGAGTCCAGTGACTGGATAATACAATTAGGATCCTACCATATTTTTAAAAAGATCACTTCTCTATTTGCACACATTGAGGTCATGGAACTTTAATATCCTCAGCTCTTTGTGATTCAGTAAGTAGTTGTGGATGGATGTGAAGGTGATAAAAGCTTTTCAGGGAAACTTAAATACTGAAGGGGGCAGATTTAGGGGTCGAAAGCAGAGGGAAAATGAGCAGAGATCTGCAAGTCGGGGTGTAAAGAGCTAGTAAGAAGACCAGGGCAGAGTTCAGGGTTGTGGTACCAAGACCATGAGTACAGGAAGAGTCAGGCATGAGTCAGGATTGGCCTTGCAGAAGAGGGAGGCACTTAGTTTGTTCTTTCTTTCTTTTTTTTTTTTTTTCAAGGAAAGCCTGAGGAGTTGGGAGGAAATACAGAGAAGTGGGAGGCCAGCTTTGGAGAGAGGAGGCCAGCTCACACTGATGACAGCAGCATGGCCTCAGATAGGCAGAATGACATCAAAGAAAAATATCAGAATCTCTAAACACTCAGGCTTTGTTGGAGAGAGAGAGAGAGAGAGAGAGAGAGAGAGAGAGAGAGAGAGAGAGAGAGAGAGAGACAGACAGACAGACAGACAGACAGACAGACAGACAGACAGACAGGAGCTCTTTCTCCTGGTTTTGTTTTGCCATTTTTCATGTAGGCAAGTCCATCAGAGACTTTAAGGAAGGGAAATTATGAAAAAGTCTGTTTTACCCTTGATTAGCAGTGTTAATCCTTAACACACGGAAGGAGAGAGGGGTGTATGGATTATTGAAGGCCTGCTGGAGCCGAGGATTGATGTAGAATTTAGAGGCCAGATTTCCATTTGTGCACCATTAGGAGTAAACACTTGCAATTGACAGATTCTATCAGCTTCTCTGTTTAGTCCTGCAATTTTAATCAAATAAAACTGAGATAGGCATTAATGGTTCGTTTGCAATTACCCGGTGTTTCTGGTCAAGTCTCAGCGCTGACACACATATGGTAATTGGAGATTAGTCATTTGCCTGGATTCACTTCATCATCCTCAGTAGCTGCAAAGTGATTGGGCATCCGTTGCAGCGTTTGGAGGCTTCAAATGGCATCTCTGGCTATTCAGATAAGCCCTATTGGAAGTGCCGTCTGGCCATCCCGAGAGCAGTGAGTCAGTGTTCCCAGGACCCTCACTGCAACCATTTTGAGGCGTCCAAACAGACTGAATGTGCATACCTGCCATGCCACCAACAGGGCTGTTGTCACCACAGGAGCAGCTCTTCCAGCTGTAGGTGTGCATCCGGGTTTCCAAGTCCTTCCTAATGAATTGTAGATTGAGAATCTCATTCTCTTGCGACTCTCACTTGAGGATCAGAGTAATTATTTCCTATTGCCCTTTGTGGAATACAGTTATAATTGCATTACCGTTAACGGCGTCCGCATTAACACTTGATTGTTAATGTCCTCCTAATTTGGAAGAAATCATCACCTCTTCATATTTCATTGCATTCCAGAAAGAGTTGTTACGCTCAAAGAGAATAAGGTTTCCAGATCGGGGAAGAGGAAATGAT
>CABHPR010131167.1:0-24593 GCA_902168415.1 Peromyscus melanophrys | reverse complement strand
AGGATCCACTGGACCTGTGGGAATAAGAAACCAAATTTAATCCTCAAGAAAATTATAAAAGGATGTTCCATGGAAAATACAGAAGTGTATGGACCAAAGCTAACACTCACCTGACACCAGAAGACAAAGGGCCAGGCAACTGAAGAGACTGGAACCCATAATAATGCTGCACAGGATGGGATCTATGTCTTCTCTTTGGGACCTGGCTGTCTAGGTGCCTTTTACTTACCCTGTGAGAGGGTTTGCTTGGGTGCTCCCTGTTCCTGTAAGTGGCTTCAGCTCACACTTCCTGTCTTCCCTTTATGCTTGTCAGGGCTGATCATGCATACATAGGCTCCCAGTCACATACCATACCCAGCAGCCTCCCAAGGCACCTCAGACAGCTGCTTGTACCATCAAATGGCACACTCTTTCTTCTGTCTGCTTTGTAATACCTCCTCCTCCCCTGACACAGATTCAGTCCTTTGGATAGACACCCTTCCTTCTGCCTCTCATGGACCCAGACCAGGCACACTCAACCTTTCTTTCCTTCATCCCAAGAAAGGCAGCCTCATTGCTCATGAGAGCCATTTCTGAAGTCAGCTATCCATCATTTCAAGATGCAGTAATTTAATAACAAGGTATGAAGCACATCAGCACTAGGGGGTAAGGAGAGTAATATGCTACACTCCAACACCCACTGGGAAGACCTCACCCCGCAGGGGCCTAAGCCTGCATACCTACAGGAGACATGCAGAGGGCCTTCAGGAACAATAACCTACAGGTTCAGGAAGTCCTAGTACTTTTGAACTGGATTCATCTCATCGCTCAACCAGAGCAAGAAACAAAGCCAGATGCTTTACTTCCTGCCCAACTCCCTTCCCAACCTTCCTTCCCATCCACCTCCATCAATAACCTCAAGAGTTTCAGTGAAAACTGAGTCCTTCACAACGCACACCCTGACAAGAAGCCATCAATTATTTTCTTTAAGCAGCTGGCCACTGGCAGTTTGACCATGCTTCTGTGATTATATGGTCACACAAATTGGACTTGTTTCTTTTATTATTTTCTTTCTTTCTTCTTTATTTTCATTTTTTTAAGGGGATAGGTCACAAGGGTTAGGCTAAAGGCCTGGGAGGTCTGGAAAGTGAATGTAATCAGGATGCATTATGTGAAATTCCCAAATAATCAATAAATATATTGGACAATATTTTTTCAGTGTTGTCATAGCTCCGCCTAGAGGAGAAACAAGCACATTACACTCCTCTCAGTCCTCACCTCCCAAGCCCACCCCATGGTTCCTGAGCTTGAGATTCACAGAAAGATTAATTAACCAGAGGTGTTGAACTAAGTGAATCCATGGGCTAACTCCAAGAAAAGATGTGCTGACATTTATTGGTGAAATACCCTAAATCAGTCAATAAGTACTGAATGCATCCCTACTTAGCAGGCTCTGCTCACACACTAGGAATAGAGAAGTAAAATAGACTATTATGAAATAGGCTATTTTAGTTTGTTTAAAAATCACCAAATAATAATGTTCTTCTTGAATGCTGAGTGTGGGGATTCCAGTGCACATTATAGGAAAATTTGATTGTAATTGTTTTAGGCGCCTAAGTAATCCATATTCCCATTTCCACTGAAAGGTGGATGCAGGTAAAGGCTGACATAATTATTGGGAACCCCCTGCCAAACATTCAGACTGTTGAGGTAACCTTCTGCCTAGATGCCTACTCATTGTCTGTACCAGGAACTCCAGTGTCCACCAACTCTATCACGATGTTTTATGGGGTACAGACGGTTAGTTGTGTCTGAATAGATGAATATAATGTTAAATGATAAAAGATTACAAGCAAAGAGCAAGTCTAAATATTTCAAAGAGTGTTTCCAATGTGATATTGTTGGCACTGGCTTATTTATGTTGGTGGTTTTGCATAAATTGAAAGTGCCATCTCAAGATATAAGATCAGAATGTAACTGACTAAATACATTTATCTGGCATGAGTTAGTTGAACATTTGTACTCTAAAGGTGGTCATGGAACAGCAGTTTTTCAATGTGTACCAAGTGTTGTTTAAAGGAGCTATGGGAGTGGAAGGGGGATGTTTTCTTTCTTAAGTCACCCTTCTTGTCAGGATCCTCTCATTCTTTGGAGACTTCATTGCTTTATGACACAAGATGTTTCCCGCATTTCCCATCCTTCCTTAGTCTTCTATCTATTACTTATCTGAAGAGAACTGTCTTCTCTTAGTGGGGAGAAGATATTTAGGAAACAGAGAGTACGCTCTAGATATGTGTGCTTGGGATATGACACTGTACCAGGGCATAAGAATAACTAAAGTTAGAAGCATACACAGTATACAGACAACTATACACATGCACGTGTATTTCTAATTCTGTCTATCCATATTGAAAATCTGAAAGTTTACTAATGTTTCTAGTTCACTCGAGTGCTGGCACTCTCCCTTTCCATGTCTGCAGCGTTCTTAGGCAGTGCTGAGAAACCTGTTATCTGTTATCCTAATTAGGTATACATGTCCTATCACCAATCTGCATGCAGCCAGTTGACTATTTCAGCTCTCTCCCTCTCTCACCTGTTAACATCCTCCCCACCCTATCTATGTTCTGACTCCTCAATCCTAAAGAGCAATATGTAGAAGGTCTCCTCATTTCAGCTTAGGTTTCCACATCCCATAGAAGGCCTGTGATGTTCTGTCTAACCTCAGTCTGCTGGGGCTTCAACTGCCTACATGAGGCTGCTTCATGTGACCCACACTCAATTGGGAATATCCTTTTCACCTTATTCTGTCTCCATCTCCTTCCCCAGAACCCTCTTCTGCAGACACAAAGGAATTCAGTCCTTAGTCTTCTGACCACTGTGATCTTTTGATTGGCAGTGTGTGTAGTCAGATTTTTCCTTAAGCTGCCAGCTCACAAGTAATGACATGGAAACACTGATTATTAATTATGAAAGCTTGGCCTTTAGCTTAGGCTCTTCTCAACCAGCTCTTATAACTTAAATTAATCCATTTATATTAATATACATTCTGCTATGTGGCATTACCTCTCTTCCATCTAGCACCTCCGGTTTCTTCTCCCTGTCTGGCTTGTGACTCTTGTGCCCCTAGATTCATCCTGAGTTCCTCTCTTTGACAGGAAGTCCCTCCTATTCTCTCCTACCTAGCTATTGGCCATTCTGCTCTTTATTAAACTGATCAGAAGGTCCCTTGGCAAAGACATGTCTTCACAGTGTACATAAATATCCCACAAGTGTGCTTATTGTGTAATTCAAGGTGCCAATAATGTTTTGCTTTGTTTTGTTTTTTCGTTTTCCGAGACAGGGTTTCTCTGTATAGCTTTGAGCCCTTCCTGGAACTCACTCTGTAGCCCAGGCTGGCCTCGAACTCACAGAGATCTGCCTGGCTTTGCCTCCGGAGTGCTGAGATTAAAAGCATTTGCTACCACCGCCCGGCTAGGCACCAATAATGTGATAGAAAGCGATGCTGTACCTGACCCCATGTGCTCCAGGCAGATCTTCCAAACGCGAGGCTGGTGATAACAGTCACTGATCATGTACTTGCATCACTGGGGCGCTCTGAGCCCTTTGTATTTCTCTGATCTTTTTCATTGACCCTGTTCTTTAGGAAGCATTGGTGATGTCTTGACACTGGAAACCCTAGAATCTTGCCCTCCATCCTGACAATTGTGTGCTTTGTAAAAATATCTTATGTGCATTTGGTCTTCATCAGGTCACAATTTGTACCTTAACCACTTCTTTTGCTGTCCTTCCTGGCACAGCCTCATCCTCACTTACCAGTATTTGGAAATCACCTTAAATAACCATAGAAGTGGCAAAGTGGATGGGGGAAAGTGCCCAGGCTTCAACCCTGTACAAAGACCTATAGGCAACTAAGGAATGTTGAAAGCTGGAGAAATGGTCTTCCCCACAGAAGAGCACACTAATTGGTTATTCAATACTGAATGGTCAGCCCTGACAACATCCATACAAGCAACACTGTAAGGCTGAATAGGTTATATACATGTAAGAATAATTAATGAAAAAAGAGGCCATGGATTTCCAAAAGACCAAGGAGTAGTATATATGAGGTTTTGGGGGCAGGAAAGGGAAGGGAGAAATGCTGTAATCATATTATCTTGAAAATAAAGGAAATAATAAAAAAATGAGGAAAAAGAAAAGTATGGTGCTGAAAACAGCAACTCCTCCTGATTAAGTGCCTTAAGCCCTACACACCACTTGCTTCCTTGAAAGTGAATTTGGGATGGGTGAGTATCTCCAGGTGTGAAAACATTCTAATCACCACCCACTCATTGTCCTCACACTCCAGGCCTCAGAATTACAGAAAAAAAAGCTGTTGTCTCAGTATTAGAGGAACTGCCCTGAATTATGTTCCCCAAAGACTCCTTCATTACAGTCTGTCAGTGCAAGCCCACTGAGCTCCTGTGGGCTGCATCCATTGTCACCTGCAGGCTTCCTCCTTGGCTGCAGGCTAGCTGACTTCCAGTGCTGGAGTAGACCAGGCAGGCAGGTGCAGGGAGAATTATGACTCTGTCCTCAAGAACAAAATGTTCAGCATCTACTCCTTTTTGAAACAAATGTCCCCATCCTTCTACAGGATTGACCCATTTCCAATTATCTGAAGACCTATTCTTTATCTTGACTTTTCTTGAAACCCAGTCTTTCAAGCAACTTTAGGTTGTCCCTCTCTGCATGCAACTGGCTCTCTAGTCCAGTACACAGAGTATTTTCTTTACCTTGACACTTTTTTTCGAAGTTTCTCATGAAATTTCTAGATGCTAAGAGTTTGCAAAATGAGAATGCTGTACTCACTTTGTCAGTTTTGCATCAGTCCCCTACCTGGCAAAGCTATCTTCCAGTTCATTAAGAGCCCCTGCTTTGTCCTTGGACCATTTCATTTGTTTATCAGGTTCTGATGGGGTGAAACAGAATCAGCCTTCCACTAGGAAAGCAAGACTTGGCTACTTAGTGGAGGCCTTGTGTTCTCCTCCTTTCCAGAAGCTTCAGTGTGAGATTAGATGAGAGACAGGGCAGCTTATAAATGCAATGAAGATTATCAAGTGTCCCTGATACAAATGATGGAGAGGCATGGCCTCACCATGATCAAGCTAATCACACCCTTCCAGTGTGGCACCATTACCTGTCAGGCTTCTGCTCCAAAGTGAAGCCTTGAATAATAACATCAGTATGAGGAAGTACACAGTAATCTGTCAGTGAGTGGTCATTAGAAAAGTCAAAGTACAGTGAACAACCTGATAACTGACGTTGAGGGCCGCGCAGGCTACCTGCTTGTGGATTGCTCAGTGATGTGGAACAAATATATTGGCACTCACTCAATTCTATTTCCTCCAAAGTCACTTTACAGCAGGAGGAACAATCATAGTAATTTCTATTTCACTATTTGATCTTAAGGATTAAATAAACTTAGGACAGCAAGTACTCAGGAAGCATTGCTGTATATGTGTGTAGGTGGTGTGCATGCATGTGTGTATAAGTACACGTGTGTACAGGTATGAAGCATGTGTGTAGAAGCCAGAGGTAGGTGTCAGGTGCCTTCTTCAATCACTCTCCATGTTATTTTTTGAGGTAGGGTCACATGTCTAACCCAGAGATCACTGATTCAGCTAGTTAGCCAGCTGCCCCAGGGATCCTGTCTTTGCCTCCCAAGGACTGTGATTACGGGAGGCCACCATGCCTACCCAGTTTTACATTGGTTCTGAGAATCCAAACTTCAGTCTTCATGCTTTCTGTCAAGTACTTTATCTACTGAGCCATTCCCCCAGTCCTGCTACTATTTTTTTTGCCTTGTTCCTCAAATCTGAAATACTCCAAGATTCCAATATTTTTAAAACATTATTTTCATTTTTACTTTCATGTAAAATGTGATTTTGGATTCATGTGAGAGGTCACAGTCAAAATACCAGAAAAAGAGGCGTAGTGGTTCATGCCATCACCAGCAAAGCAAGGCAGATGATCTTTGTAAGTTCCAAGCCAGTGAGGGCTACACAGTGAGATACTATATCAAGTGAAACAAAAGTCAAATAAATGAACAGCTTCCAGTTTATGGCATTATGTTAGCATCCACAAAATTTGAAATTTTGGGGCTAGAGAGATGGCTCAATGGTTCAGAGCTCTGTCTGCTCCGCCAAATGACCCAGGTTTGAGTCCCAGCTCCTATGCATTCTTCTGAATTCCTCTGGTACCAGACATGCATGTAGTGCACAGACAGTTATTCAAGCAAAACACCCATATCTATATCTATATCTATATCTATATCTATATCTATATCTATATCTATATCTCACAAACGCCATATATAAACATCATACATATACAGTATTTTCAAATGCATCCCATACAACGAAGGTGGGTGTGTTAACGTATGTTAGAATGATGGTACTTGAAGACAGTGACGGGAGAAGAACAGATTTTTCTGAATTACTGATGTGTTCAACATTTTGTTGTGAATAAAGTTTGTTCAACACAGAACTTTTATAAAAATTTATATGAAATCTGCATCATTAGTCCTTGCCCTGTATCACTTATTTATTTGGTTTTACTTGTTTGGGACAGGGTCTCACTGTGTAGCCCCAGCTGTCATGGAACTTGCTGTATAGACCAGGCTGGCCTCAAGCTCACAGAAATCTTCCCATCTCTGCCTCCAGGGTGCTAGTATTAAAGGGGTGTGGCACCATGCCCAGCCGCTGTGTCTTGTCTTCTGATGTACCTTTTTGTCTTTCAATTTCACTTCAGATTCTGTCCCCGTTTCTGTTTCTCTATAAATTTCTTTTCCTCTGATATAGTGAGTTCACTTCATAAAATCCTCACTACCCTATCATATTCTACTTTTCAAATTGTGTAGTCTGAAGATTTCCTGTGTCCCAGCCTGCTGGCAGTTGGGACAAATCTCTCCCGCCTGCATCCCACACAGAGGCTTATATTAATTATAACTGCATGGCCATGGCTCAAGCTTTTTGCTAGCTAACTCTTATATCTTAAATTAGCCCATAACTATTAATCTATGTGTTGCTACATGTTCCATGGCTTTATCTGTGTCCCATTACATGTTCCTCCTTGGGCAGCTCACTGGCATCTCTCACTGACTTCTTCCTGTCTCCCTCTTTGAATTTCTCACCTGCCTCTAGGCTGCCTTGCCACAGGCCAAATGGCTTTATTTATCCACCAATCAGAGCAACATATATTTATAGCATACAGAAAGACATTCTTCCATCAAAATTGTTTCGTGTTATCAGTTGTACCTATTCTGACAGGCGTGGGTTTCTGGTGCACCCTCTTTCAAGCCTGTGTGACGAAACTGAGAGTTTATTTTAGTATGTTTGTGGGATGGAGTAGAGTCTGACCAAAAACTGGAGAAGCATCTTTAGAGAAGAGCTAATCATATTGGTATTTTAAAGCTGTATAATATGTGGACCAAAAATTATTCTAACTTGTCTGGTTTATCCATTATTCTTTATGAGAAGTTCATTTATTCATGAAGATATTGAAGTCCAGATACCAAAATGCGAGTGATGGAGCAAGCACGGGGATTCATGTCCAAATCTAAATGTTCTTTTGCAAGATTTTCTTCCTCATATTTTGATTCATATTCTATTTCTGTCAAACTGCACCCTCCACTAGTTTCTTACACCAACATCCCAAATGTAGATGCTCCTCAGCCTTTATCTTCTTCACCTCTCCATAAACATGATATAAAGAGAACACTGAGATGTTACTACCTTTATTTCAAATCATTGCAGTCTCTGAAATTAAACTAGCATTCATTTCATTTTGAATCCAGATAAAGTCATTTAAATGGTTTATCTGTTACCTTCTTAGAGCAGACTAAGCAAGTTACTGCCTGTGGACAGTGAGTGTATGGCTTGCAATCTAACTGTTAAAAAATGAAATTTTATTAAAACATAGGTATACCCAATCATTTACATATCTCTCAATCATTACATATATCTGTGTAATAGCACAGTGGCTTTGACAGAGACATCTCCTGAAACAAATAAAAGTTTTTCAAATTGACCTTTATACAAAAAAGTCATTGCAAATAGTTTTATGGTGAAAATCCCAAGTAACAAGAATAGAAATCCCCCAAATAAATGCTCCATCCTTGAATAGAGTCTCAAGGATGCATGGACTAGGGCTCAGGTTCCCATAAAAGAACCTTCTGTACTCTGCCAGCGATGGCCTGTATGTGGCACAGATTAGAAATGTAACTGAGGGTGGACCCACAGGTGGGCATCAAGGTGAATTTTCAGAAGCACTTGCTTTGTGACCTGTTCCTTCGCATTTTGGCCATCCTCTTTTCTTATATCATGTATTAGGTGTCTTATTAGAATTTTTGAAGGAAACTCGTTTAATTTGGAATTTCCCATGTGCATTAGAGTTGTTAAGAGGAAGCATTCCTTCCCAGTAATGAATGACATATTAGCCAGGAAAACAGCTAGAGAAGCTAAAGAAAAAGCCAATGGGAGTCAATGGAGGAAAGGAGAAGCTTGAAATGCCTCCCATAGCTGATTCCTCTTGTTCCTTCCAATGTGAATGTCAATATATTTACTTGAGTTCAGTCAGCCCCCAGTTTAAACTCAGCAAGTTGAGTCTTTCAAGGCCACTAAGCCATGTGTGTGGGAAAGACAGCTAACAAACACAGACTAATTAAATATAAGCAGAGGCCTCTGAGACATCATGTGCTTGAATTCCCCCTAGCTCATGCCTGGTGCTATGAAGAGGAAGAGGAAGGACACCTCAGACAGTGCAGGAAGATCAGTTATGGCTGTAAATGAGAATTCAGGGAACTTTCAACTCCATTATCCATTATCAAACATCACAGAATACTTCACAGAAGTTCAGAAGTTCAGGACAAACTTGTGATGCTCTTACAGGAGCTAAGAATCTATATACTATGTCTGCATGTGTTTTTTTCCCCAGATTTTTTCAACCACTGTACATATCTATATACACACATATACAAATTATATGCACACACACATATATATATAATATTCTAATCCAGTCTTCTTAATATCCTGACTAGCTTGAGACATCCATACCATTTCCAGTCACAGACAACTATCACAGAAGCCACCATTGTTGATCCTGAGCTTGCTATTTTCTGGACCTAACATCCTATTTCAAGTATGATATGCTCTTCATTATTAATCTTCAACTTGAATTTAGATAGTGTGAACAGGATCATTTTTTTAAGTGACCATTCATTTTAATGTCCGTTAGATAAAGCACTGCCAGCACATGGAAGGTCAACATTATTTTTTAAGAAGAGGTTAAGAATAAAGAGGTCTAGGGTGCTGGAAAGATGGTTGAGATACTAAAGCACATACAGTTCTTGTAGAGGACCCAAGTGAAGACCCCAGAACCCACATCCTGCGGTTCACAAATGCTTTTAACTCCAGCTCTAGGAGACTCAGAATTCCTATCTGCCCTCTGTGGGCACTACACTCAAGTTTACAAACAGAGAGGCAGGCGGATCTCTGTGAGTTCAAGGCCAGCCTGGACTACCAAGTGAGCTCCAGGAAAGGCGCAAAGCTACACAGAGAAACCCTGTCTCGAAAAAAATAAATAAATAAAATAAAATAAAATTGTTTTTAAAAAAGAAAAGGCTTCTATTCAACTCTCAAAGTATAACAGTGTTTAGCCACTGAACTAAGTGGTCCATGTGCACATAGGTGTAGAAATGTTACTAGAATGACTAGAGGCCTGAGATCAGTATTTGATATTTTCCTATATGTCCACTACCACTTTTTGATGATTAAATCATTCTCATACCATTTAAGCAGAACCATGTTGTGTTGTCTTGTTTTGAGAGTGGGGAGAAGGTTGTGAAAATTATCATAGATTTACCTATACTCTTACACTCCTGCCTGGCAGCCTCCATTCTTTCCCTCTTGGAAGGAGTGAACATGATAAAGCTCAGGTGAGATCACCAGTTGGAGCACTGTGGGACACAGCGGTTCATGAGCTAATTATTGTAAGAAGTTCTGCACTGGGATGCATCTCTCCTATAGACCTGGGTCTCAAATGAGAATCTGGGGAAGTTCTGAGGGTGATATGGAATGGTACAGCTTCCAGCATTGTCATAGGAATCAGCAGCAGATCACTGAAGAGAGTGAGAAGATGCCCCTCATTCTGGCCACTGCTCCTTCTTTTACTTTTTAATATTTTATGACTTGGGAATCATTTAATGGCAGCTTGGACTCCATTTAATCAGTGAGTATCCAGAGTCTGTATTGGCCCAACATTTAAGGGCTTTTCTTTGACAATGGCCTTGGATGCAAGACCTTTTTGTCCCTTTGTTTCCTCCCCTTCATCTGAAATTCTCAAGTAGGGGCAATTTTGCTCGGAGAGGACACGGGAATTTGGCCTTGGTGGTCACAACTTCAAGAAAGAGGAAGTGAGTGCTCTTTGAATCTTAAGATTCTGGTAAACACCCTACATGGTGTGTAAGATAGTTTCCCATCACAAAGACTTCAGAGGCCCCAAACGTCTATAGTGTCAAGGTTGAGAATCTGTCTTTCACTAATATATCATTTAGTCACAGTGACCAAAGTATCAGACTTAGATAAATTAAGAGAGGAAAGATTTGATGGCTCAAGGTTTGAAAGGTTTTTTTCATCATGTGAGGAAAGACATGGACATAGCAGACTATTTATGTCATTGTAAGCAAGGAAGCAGAGAGCAGAATCGGACTGATTTTCTCCTTTCCTAACCACCTTTTTACTCAGCTTGGGCCTCCGCCCAGCAATGAAGCAACCTACATTCAAGAGGGGAATTAACCCCTCTGGAAATGCCCCCGTACATGGAGCAAGAAGTGGACCCCTTCAAGTTCCTAGATAATTCTAAATCCTATCACAATGGTAATGAAGATTAATCATCCCAACTAAGTTGTCTTTCTAGCACCAAGATTTTAAAGCAGCTCACCCAAGAATGATACTTTTTCTAAACAGAAATAACATACTGGTGCATGAGTTGTGATTTTGGATAGGTAGAGAATCTCACCATTGTCTTTAGTTAGAGAGTTACTTTGTATGAAGATTTCCTCTAACCAGACATGGTAGTACACACCTCTAATCCCATCCTCCCTAGAGAAGGAAGCTAATGGACTGTGAGTTTGAATCTAACCTGGACAATTTAATAAAACCATCTCAAAATAAACTTTTTTTTTTAAAGCATTGAAGGGGTAAGCATGATGGCACACGCCTTTAATCACAGCACTCAGGAGACAAAGGCAGGTAGATCTCTGTGAGTTTAAGGACAGCTGGTCTGTATAGAGACCAGTTCCAGGGTTACATCGTGAGACCTGTCCCTAAACAAAGGTGGGGAGGGGTTTGTAGGTTAGCTTAGTGGTAGAATATATGTTTTCTGGCTTAGCATGAGTGAGGCCCTGGGTTCAACTCCCAATATGGCATGGGAAAAAATTTGCCTGGCTCTTGAAAGTTGACTCTTCCATTAATTCTGACAATTCCTATTTCAAAAATACAATTATTGAGAAAAATCATAAATTCCTTAATAGTCACTTAACTTGATAGCTTATTCTGTGTTCTTCACTTTTAAAGTATAGTGTTGCCTGATTCTGCCAAGAGCCTGCCTTGCAGTTTGTAGATTTGGTCCCTTAGGTTCCTTCCCACCTGAAAATTGGGAATTAAAATGGGTATGCCATATCATTCTTCTTAGGAGTACTAAGTTAATATAGGCAAAGTACTTAGAGCACAGTATACCCCTCTCTTACCTATGAGACATATATTTTAAGATACCCAGTGGATACCTGAAACTATAGATAATTCCAAGCCATATATATGTGCATATATATATATATATATATATATATATATAACTTTTCTTATACATCTTTATGATAAAGTTTAGATTACAACTAAGGAACATTAAGAGATTGAAAACAAGTAATGAAGTAGAACAACAGCAATAAAATAGAAGAAATACAGCACTATGCAGTGACATAGTTATAGCAAAGTAATTAATTATTCATTCCTAAAATGTTACTTTTAATATTCTTGGTTTGTGGTTGGCTACGATCAACTGAAACCATGGGCAGTGGAAGGACAGATAAGGAGACCACCATACCCAGGACGCAGAACAAGTTCTAGATGGACACCAGTCCTCATCTTTAACTTCACGAATTTTTTTTATCAGAATTTCAAATAAGAGGAAATTTTCTTTCCTGGGGTGGGGTAATCCTTCCCACTAGTGATGGAAACTTAAGAAGATGGAGAAGATTAAAATGACCCTAGGACAAGGTGTACGTCATGAGTGATCACAAGACAGACAACGGCGTGTCAAGGATCAAGGTTCCAGTGAGTCTCCAAGAAAAACGGTCACACCTGAAATGTCAGAGTACCTAATATTTTTATCTGAGAACCTGAAAACCTGAAGCTCTGTCTTGTGACCTTACTCCAACTTGTTTTCCTACTATGGGGATAGCTCCCACCAGGTGAGTTTGTTTCTTCCATTCCCACAACCTTTGAAAAGAAAGGGTGTTTAGATAATTGAATTCTAAATTTAGATCTCTGAGTTTCCAGTGGAAAAATCTCTCCTGGAA
Source organism: Peromyscus melanophrys (assembly GCA_902168415.1). Taxonomy (NCBI): domain Eukaryota; kingdom Metazoa; phylum Chordata; class Mammalia; order Rodentia; family Cricetidae; genus Peromyscus; species Peromyscus melanophrys. The sequence continues at coordinate 11,998 of CABHPR010131167.1, read as the reverse complement.
CCTATGGCCATGGGCGTTAACAAAAGCCCTGGGCTTATAAATAGCCGTGGAGGAAAGCCTTCATCCTATTTTCTGCTCCAGACACAGTGAGAAACCATGAAGACCTTAATCTTCCTTGCATTCCTTGGAGCTGCTGGTGAGTCCCTTTAATGAACAAATCAGTAAGAATTAATCATACAACTCAACTAGTGCTTTGTGCCCTGGAATGTAGGGTTTGTATATAGGAGGCGTAAAATGTTGGAACAACATTATATAGTAGTGTATTTATGGATAGTTAAAGATTGCTTGCATTGAAAGATCATCTTTCAGCATAGATAGCGTAAGTAAGCAGACTGTCTTGAACTTCTAGGTAGAGTTTATGAATTAGGCGGTAAAGAGTAAGGATACTCCATAACAAAGAAAGTATTGGTATTGAACTCTCTGGAATACTGACTTTAATAACAGTAATCTGGGGCTGGAGAGATAGCTCACTGTTTAGGAACATGTACTGCTCTTCCAGAGAACCTGACTTTAGTTTTCATTATCTACGTCAGGTAGCTCAAAACCATCCATAACACCATCTCCAGGAAGGGGAGGGGAGACTTCTGGCTACCTTGAGCACTTGCACTCTCGTGCACACCCCACCCCCATAATTAAAAATAAAATCTTCTTTAAAAATAACAGTAATCTCTATTCCTTGAAATGGTATAAATATCAAACCTGAGTTTCCTGAACACTGAAAAGCTGATTATTTGATCTAGGGATCAAGACAGGAAAGAATATTTTATTTCTCATGGAAAGAAACATGTGAGCTATAGTGTTCTCATATTTACTTATCAATTCTCCCTAATGTGAATCCATATGTCATTCAAATGATTAAACATAGGGACATGAACACTTCTATGTTGGTGTTAGCAATTTATTAATTTTCCACAGGGCAAGGATGGTATTTTGGAATGAACCCAAGGCTTAGTACATACCAGGAAAATATTCACCAGCTACAACATATATATTTTTATTTTATTTTATTTATCCATTTTATTTTCAGCTTTCATACAGAATCTTGCTAAATTATCCAGGCTACCTTTGAGCATATTCTGCATCCTAGGCAGGCCTTAAGCTTGCCATTGTTCTGCCTCAGCCTCCAAGGCTGTGGGAATTACAGCCCTGGGCCAAAATGCAAGGCTTTCACTAAAATTTTAGTGTTGAAATGTAATACTAGAGTTTCCAAAACTCAGTGGTATTAATTAGATGTGTCTGTTTATGCTCCTGGAAACGTTTTAGCTAATAAAATTACTCAGCTCATACAAATAATGGAAGACTCTGGAACTGTGAGCAATCTTGGTAGCAGTGGGTCCTACTACACAATACAGAAACATAGGTTCTTGGTAGGGAAGGGAATCCTGTAGTGTTTGGTGAAATTGTTTATAAAAATTTAGGTTACAAGCAATACCAGAGATAAGGAGAATAGAAACATTAAATAAGCTTTTGTTCTAATCAAGAATACTCTCAGATTGCTCTTTTTTTCCTTGTTTCTTTATGGAGACAGCCATACCATGCCAACAACTCACCATCATGCAAAGCTATTCATGTGCACGACTTCCCAGCAGGGTTCTGCTTTAAAGTGTTCCGCAAGTAGAACCACCATTTCTTGATTATATGAGATAGCAAAATGAAACAATTGGGTTTTTTTTTATTATTATCAACATTCATCCCTTTATTTTACATACTGACCACAGTTTCCCTTCCTTCCTCTCCTCCCATTCCCGACCCCCGACCTTCCCATCTACCCACTCCTCCTCTGTCTCCATTCAGAAATGGGCAAGCCTCCCATGGGCTTGAACATAGTATGGCACATCAAGTTCAGGTAGGACTGAGCTCCTCTCCCTGTATCAAGGCTGGGCAAGGTCATCCAGCATGAAGAACAGGTTCCCAAAAGCCAGCTAAGCACCAGGGACAGGTCCTGATCTCACTGCTAGGAGTCTTACAAACAGACCAAGCTACATAACTGTCATACATGCAGAGGGTCTAGGTCGGTCCCATGCAGGCTCCCTAAATGTTGGTCCAGAGTCCATGTGCTCCCACGAGCTCGGGTCAGCCATCTCTGTGGGTTTCTCCACCATGACCCTGAACCCCTGGCTCTCACAATCCCTCCTCCCTTTCTTCAGGAGGACTCCCAGAGCATGGTTCAGTGCTTGGCTGTGGATCTCTGCATCTCCTTCTGTCAGTTACTGGATAAAGGCTCTCTGATGACAGTTAGGGTATTCACCAATCTGATTACAGTAGATGGCCAGTTCAGGTACCCTTTCCACTATTGCTAGGGGTCTTAGCTGGGGTCATCCTTGTGGATTCCTGGGACCAGAAAATTTCCCTGGCACCAGAAAACGAAACAATTGTAAAGCAGACACTTTATGATGGATATATTTACAAGAACATCCAACTCTCTTCTCAGTTGCTTTCCCCCTGAATGACGATGATGACAAAATTGTTGGCGGTTACACCTGTCAGAAGAATTCTCTCCCCTACCAGGTGTCCCTGAACATTGGCTACCACTCATGCGGTGGTTCCCTCATCAACTCCCAGTGGGTTGTTTCAGCAGCTCACTGCTACAAATCGTAAGTGACCAATATTCACATTTCCATGCTCTAAAGCCATGTTTGCCTTTAGTTTTGTCAGACTATAATTAAGCAACATGCAGTTATACAGTATAGTTAAAACATGCCGATACTGGACTGTAGAAATGGCTCAGTGGTTAGGAACATGTGCTGCTCTTCGAGAGGCCTATGTTCAGTTCTCAGCACCCACATCTGATGGTTCACAGCCACATGTAACTCCAGTGTCAGGGGAATCTTATGTCTTCTTCTGAACTCCGTGGGCACCTGTAATCACACATACACATATCCACACAGAGATAGACACATATATGTATAATTACAAATAAAAGTATTTTTAAAAACATTAAATACTAAGAGCTTGACTCTATCTCAACAATTTTATGATCTGTTGAGAAACATTTATGTGAAGTTTTGCTCCAGAACTCACTGCTATCTTCCTAGGTGATGATACTTGAGACCAGAAGGGGAACAGTAGTTAATAAAGTATGTCTTCAGATTATGAATCACTACATAGCTCTAACCAAGGGGAAAGGGCATGCAGAGATAAACCCCACTGTATTTTATGCACACTGTTAAAAGCAAGCATACCTAATTCTGTTCCTATAACATTGCACTCCTTTTGAGTCAGGTTTGGTGGCTCACACCTTAATCCCAGCACTCCTTCTCTGAGTCCTGTCTCATCCACTATGTATTTGTATTTATCTCAACATCTCAAATCCTTGTATGTGTTGTATATCTGAACTCCTTGAGAATTACAACCAGAGGAAAAAATGGCTAAAGCCAATCAATTTCTCTCAATTAACTCTTCATCTCCAACTATTTAGTAGGGGTGTTTCTTCCCATCTTATATTTTATATTTAATGTATAATGAACTGTGAGTCTGTATTAACTATCAGGGACACTTTTGCAAGAAATTCTTTGAACTGTAAGCAGCAAGGTAGTGCACAATGCTACCCAGGGTATAAAGTCACCTGTGTGAATAAATGCTCAAACATGCTGCTATTTGTGTTTATTCTCATGATTGACAATTGGGAAGGGGAAAAAATGAAGAAGGATACTTTTTAAAATGCTGATCTTTACATCCAGCCAAATTCAGGTGCGCCTGGGAGAACACAACATTGATGTCCTTGAGGGTAATGAACAATTCATTAATGCCGCTAAAATCATCCGCCACCCCAACTATAACAAAAACACCTATGATAATGACATCATGTTGATTAAGCTGAATTCACCTGCCACCCTCAACTCTCGAGTGTCCACTGTCTCTCTGCCAAGTTCCTGTCCATCATCTGGTACTAAGTGTCTTGTGTCCGGCTGGGGCAACACCCTGAGCAGTGGCAGTAAGTATCACTGGGACTTGATTCCAAAGTGTGAGAAGACTAGCCGTGAAAGGCATGCTGGGAGCAAGGTGGTCTAAATTCTCACTCAAGGGAAGGTTCTCTGAGGATAGATTTAGATACAGGCAGTCTTAAAATGCACAAATTAGAGTGAAGAAAATACTTGTGCTGACACCATACAGTAGACACAACAAGAATAAACTATTAGAAAAACTTGAAGTGGTCAACTGAAATGGGGGATGTAAGTAGACAGAGGGTAAGGATTTTGGTGTTCCTTTAAGTCTACACCTGTTGAAAGCTGCAGACACCGATGCTTGCACCAGATTTTTTTAAATTGCTGTTGTGAATTGAATAAAATTACTTAGCAAACTTTCTCCAAACATGTTCTCCCAAATTATAAGTCAAGGGGAATTAAAAGACAGAGGAAGGGTTAAGAAAGAAGAAGAAGGTTGGAAACGATGCTTCCAAGATCACTGGATAATGTTCCATTTTCATTCTTGTGCTTGACAGCCAACTACCCATCGCTTCTTCAGTGTCTTGATGCCCCCGTCCTCTCTGATAGTTCTTGCAAAAGTGCCTACCCAGGCAAGATCACCAGCAACATGTTCTGCCTGGGCTTCCTGGAGGGTGGAAAGGACTCCTGCCAGGTGAGTTTATTTGTGGTTATTCTTCTTCTTACTCATTCTCTCCCTTCATTTACTTCTGCTTTTCTGGAAAAAAAAAAGGAGAAGAACCTTAACAGCATCTCGGAGACTGTTGATGAGGGATAGGAGTAGATTTGGAATAAATTATAAACTCTTTCTATGATATTGATGATTAGGACTAAATGTAAAAATGATATACAGAAATTAATACAAACATTCCATCTGACCATATACCTCAAAAGTTTTATTGTAGACTTTACCTTTGAAAAAGAACAGAGCTTTTGAGATAGCATTTGGTCTCCCTGGTTCTCACATTGTCATGGATTGATAGGAAAGAGGTGGATCTATAAGAAAAGAAGCTATAGAATATTGGCATTCTAAGAAGACTGAAGCTTGAGTTTCTGGGTGCACAGAAGTTATTTTATGGAGAATCTATGAAAATGGCCCAAGATAATGGAGTAAAAGCTTGAAGCCCATTCGCTCATTTAGACATATGTGAGAATGCTTACTGTATTTTCTCTGTTATTCAGGGTGATTCCGGCGGCCCTGTGGTCTGCAATGGAAAGCTCCAGGGTGTTGTTTCCTGGGGTTATGGCTGTGCATTGAAAGGAAAACCTGGTGTCTACACCAAGGTCTGCAAGTATGTGAGCTGGATTCAGCAGACTATTGCTGCCAACTAAACACCTTTATCTCTTCATAAACCATCTCTTTGTAGTCAAATTCACCTTCCTTCTATGCCCCCATCTCAATAAAAATATTTTCTTCTTACCACATCTGTCTATGTATGGTTATTGCTTGATAATGATGAACTTTCTTTTAAAATTTTACTGCTGAATGAGAAAAAGCACGGAGAGTTGGATTTTTTTAAAGACAATCGGGAAGGTTATATAGTATCCCATTCAAATATCATTTGGTAGTTTATTAATATATCTGATAGGTTTTATTTGAATATTTGGCTATAATATATTCTTTCTTATGACTCAAAGTGGTAGATCTAATGTTAATTATTTATAATAGATTATGCTAATAGATAATAGCATAATAGATATGGAGAGATAAAAGCAATGGCTAAAATCATAGGAATGATTAATATTGGAATATTTCTTCCTTGCTATTCTTCAGTCGATCCAAAACTCTATTACACTACACTTTTGCAAGGATTCATCCACCTGTAGTGTGGTCTACCAAATATCTTGTTTTTAACCAGACTAGTACTTCTACAGCAAATGCAGTGTTCAGAGATCCTTCTCAGCCACATCTCAAACTTCAACTTAAATGCTGCACTAGAAGCCTGTCCCCAATTAAATGAAATCATTTCAGATAAAATAGGCATATTAACCTGAGGTCATAAACCTCAGAGGTCTTGCAGTTGTTCTTCAGCCCTGCCAGACAGGGGACCACATTCTTAGTTTCTCATCAACTCTCCCCAACAAACACCAGTGCACAGATATCCGATAGAAGTGTGTGAAGGAGAAGCCCCTACAATAATTCCTGTGATTATCTGGTATGGCCATGAGGAAAAAAAAAGCATAATAGTCTTGGATACACAGTGTAACACGAATTGCTAAAGGATCTTATTAATAGAAAACCCGGACCCAGACATTGGGGTGAAAGCTGAAAGATGAGAGAAGCAGAGCAAGCCAGCCACAAGTTCTTACCTCTATGAAATCCTCAGTCTAAAGTAAAAGACTTCCTGTTTACTCATGCCTTATATACCTTTCTGTGCCCTGCCATCTTACTTCCTAGTGCTGGGATTAAAGGCATGTGCCATCACACCTGGCTCTGTTCCCAGTGTAGCCTTGAACTCAGAGATCCGGATTGATCTCTGCCTCCCAAATGCTAGGATTATAAGTGTGTACTATCACTGCCTGACCTCTATTTTTAATATAGTGGGTGGCTTTGACCTCTGATCCCTAGGCAAGCTTTATTGGGGGTATACAATATATCACCACAACACAGAACAACTTTGAGCAGGAAATCTGTAACAAAAATTTCAGAAACAGAATAGATTCTACAGCACACACTTCTATCTCATAGTCCAAGAGACACTAAGATGGGGGCACTAGCAGTTCTGGGGAGACATAGTTTCCTGGTTTTCTAATGTACTCTGATACTGTGTATCATCGTCTTCCTTGTGGCCCTGGGAGCTATCTCTGATGTCCTCTTTCTTGTTAAATAAGCTGGTGACCATCAGCCTAGGAGCACAAGCTCTCAAGTTCCCCTAAACCAGATTACCTCTCAAGGCTCCACATTTTTAGTGTCATCAAGCTTAGGGTTAATACTTCGATATAGAAATCTCAAGGAAACATAACTACATTGTCCACAAGAAATATATCAGGAAAAGAGAGAAAAAGCTCCTTGGAGTCATCAATTTTCAATGTTTATATCTCTTAATTAATGGCATTCAAAGACAGATGCTTTAAGTTCTTAATAGTGCATTTCACTAAACCTTGGGTGAAGCCCAAGGTCCTTAGCCTTGCATGCAAGACTTAACTATTTCATCACAACAAATCTTTTCAGTCTTGTTTGTGAAGTTCTCCCTGTAAAACTTGGTTTTATTTTTTTAAATTAGCATACAAAGTAACAAGCTTCCTTATGGCATCTCCCCACCTCTCCACCCCACCCTTCCCACTTGTACCCTTCTCCCCTCCATCTCTCCTTTCCAATTCATGGCACATGTGTTACATCCAACCTTAAAGATGCTTTCTGCTCTACCTTTCATTTTATTTACTGATTCCTTCATTTCCAGAATTCCTGTTGTTTCTTTTTCAGTGTCCCAAGATCCTTGCTAAACTTTTCCATTGTGGTTTTAAATTTTCCCTCCCAGGCTCTTATTTTCATCCACTTTGGTAACTTTCTTGTCTAGGTCTTGAACTGTGTGTAATTCCTTGTGTAGGTACTAAGGTAAATTCCTTGCCTGCTTATTTTAGGTACTAACCATTTTTGGAAGTGAAACTCTGAAAGCTTCTTCTGGCATTTCAACGACCTCAGCAACTCAGTTCTCCAGGACTGAGGACGCACCAGTTTGTGACAGTGACTGCTGAATGCCGCCTCACATCTTTTCTTCTTTGCTAAATTTTAGATATCTCATAGAGTGTATGTGTCCTACACTTTTCACTTTTCCTTCTTTCTTTCTTTATTTTATTTTATTTTATTGCTTATTTTATTTCATATAAGTTCTCTGCCCTTGGATTTATGTTCATGGAAAGCTGACTATAGAAACAATTGTTGGGTCCGGGTCTCGCAATAATGGGAAACAAACTACCAAAGTCTATTAAACCAGAAGCAAACTTTATTCCAGAAAAATAAAAAGTAATTATAAAACACCATGGGGCACAAAAGCTTATCAGCTAGCTGAGACCACAGCCAATGTTGGAATTCTGAGGCTGTGGCAATGGAGGTGGGTACTGGCCTCCTTTCACACTATCAGGCATGGGGTGTATTCTAGGACTCACATAGAAACAACTATTAAAATTTAACTTTGGTCCAGGCAGTTGTTGGCTATAAGGGGCAAGGGGGTTAAAAGTTAACCCCTGGCTGTTGACAGAGGAGCTGGCTGTAAAGCAGACAGCCACTGTTAACAGTTAACCTTTAGAGCTCATGACTGTCAGTTTTCATCTCTTAAGCTTAAAATTTTGTATTTCTATATTCCTGGACCCTTCAAATTATAATAGTTATACAGTAGTCCCATTGTCAGCTGTGGGAGAAGATATTTCAACAGTTCACTTGTGTCCCCTAAAATGTTTGGAGACTGGGACACTAAATTACTGTTTGGAGAAAAATGTTTATAATTTTTTGTATTATTCTGATTACTGGTTTTGATTTTTGCCTGGGTTAGGGAAAGGTCCAAAGGTATCAATATTTAAATAGGGATCTGAATTGGAAATGGGACAAGAAGAGATAAAGAGTGAAAAGGAAAGTATATGTGTTAGAGATTTGAAAAGCAGTAGATAAAATAGTGTATGCTAGGTTTTCAAAAAATGACAGACTTTAAAGCCTTTTCTAATAAGATACAAGTTACAACATATCAAGATTAAATGTACATAAATAAATAAATGATAGATGTTTAATAATAAGTTATATATATATATATATAAAACAAAAAGAAACTTTTGATACTAAAATAGCACAAACACAAATGGACGACACATGAAAAAGAGGGCATTATATTGCCAGTTAATGTTTCTTCCTATTCAAAGAGGCATGGCCCTATGTTTACCTTATTTCTACTAGTCAAATTATTACACCAAGTTTGATGATAAACTTCCTGATTGATTCAAGTCCTTCATGTAAAATGAGGTGGTATATGATAGATGAGGACATCATGGGAATAGGAAGAGGCAGGGTGCTGGGGAGGCTCTCAGGAATCCACCAAGGATGACCCCACCTTGGTCAGCTGGCAGTGGTCCAGAGAGTACCTAGACTGGTCTGCTCTGGTGACCAGTCTAGCAAATAACCTAGCTGTCATCATAGAGCCTTTGTCCAGTGACTGATGGAGGCACCAGGCTGAGCTCCGGGAATCCAACTGATGAGAGAGAAGAGGATTCTGCAGGCGAGGGACATCGAGATCATGATGGGAGGACGTGCAGAGATGACTGGCCACACTAGTGGAAACCCATGAACTGTGGTCTGGTGGCTGTGGAGCCTTCATGGGACTGAACTAGGCCCTCTGGATATGGAAGTCGGTTGTTTGGCTCGAACTGTTTGGGGGGCACCCAAGCAGGGGGATTGGGATCTGTCCTGGTCTATGGGTAGGCTTCTGGGAATCTGGTGCCTGTCTTGTGACACCTTGCACAGGCTTGGTGCAGTGGGAAGGAGCTTTGACCTGCCTAGGCTCAGTGTGCTGGGCTCTGCTGACTCCCCATGGGAGACCTTGATTTGGGAGATGTGGGGATGCAGGGTGGCTTGGGAAAGAGGGCTGCAGGGGTGGGGGAGGGAGGAGGGGGGATCTGTGGATGATATGTGGAGTGAGTGGAAAATTTCTTAATAAAGAAAAATGAAAAAAATATGAGGTGGTATTTACAATAACTTAAGTAAAGCTGCCCACTAAACTGTTTGCCCCCTCTAGACATTTTGATAGTGAATAAATAAACCTATAGAAGTTTTATGTTTTCCTTCATTTAGGGTTTCATATTATTTACTTTATTAAATACCCTAAAAATGGGTATGAGTATTGTTTCTCATATTTCAGTCTTAGGTAACTGAGTCATCAAGAACCATGCATCATTACTTTGTTGGACATTCTCAAATTTCAAAAAAAAAAGTCTTTCCTTTTTCTATATCGTATTTGAATACATTTAACCAAATGTAAATGGCCATTTACATCTTAGGCCCCCATACGCATCAATTGAACCAATGTCGCTGAAAGATTATGGTCTATTGTGTCTGCTTTACAAGCATGCAGACTTATCTCTCTTAATATTAGTCCCTAAATAGTACATTTATAAACTTATTCATCAAGTGCTTCTCAAGAGCCACTAATATTTCTTGTTTCTGATAAACACACAAGTGATAACAGTGAAAAAGAAACAGAAAATCCCTGTGTTCTGGTACACACATTCTGACTGGTGAATAACAAAATAAATAAATAGAACTAGATGTTGATCAACCCAAATAGTGTAAGAAAAAACTAAATCGATAAAGAGAGGGATGGCTGTGAAAGCTACAATTGTTTTTGATGTAATCAGAGAAAATAATCACATATCCACTAAAAGACACTGCAGTTTAGCACAAAAATGCAAGGGGAAGAGGCAGAGAAAATTCGCTAAAGTACATTTGCTAAAAATAAACCTCTAGTTCATGAGTCAGTAAGATCCAGAAAAGCATGAGAGCTATGTTGAAAAACTGAGAATATACAAAAATGGAACAGTGCAACAGTATAGGTGAAGTTCCTTAGGGAATCCTGCCCTTGTGGGTAAGAATAGTCTGGTGCCGTAAGAGGGATTGCCAGGGAGGGACTCTCTCCAAAGGAAAGAGTAACTTCATACCTGTAGGGAAAAGGGGTCAGCCAAAGAGCTAGTGAAAGAAACACACCCTGGATTGTTGTTGGTTGTTTCTTGTCTCTTTGGGGGGGGGGGGGCACCACCCAGGTCCCAAATAAATTCTACACGGAGGCTTATGCTTAATTATGAATGCCTGGCCTTAGCTTGGCTTAGTTCCTAGCCAGCTTTCCCTATCTTAAATTATCCCATCTACCTTTTGCCTCTGGGCTTTTCCTGTTCTCTTACTTCTGTAAATCTTACTCTTGCTCCATGGCTTGCTGGTTGTGTAGCTGGGTGGCTGGCCCCTGATGTCCTCCTCCTGTTACTTCTTCCAGATTTCTCCCTCTATATATTCTCTCTGCCTGCCAGCCCTGCCTATCCTTTCTCTTGCCTTGCTATTGGCCAGTTCTTTATTAGACCATCATGTATTTTACACAGGCACAGTAACATAGCTTCCCAGAGGTAAAAAAATGCAATATAAACAAAAGTAATACACCTTAAAATATTCTACTACACTGGATCTGAGACCTGAGCCACTGAATGAAACACTTTAGCCCTGAACCCAGAACCTAAGAAACATGCCCTGACCCTGAAACCAGTGCCAAAGAAATACACTTTGTCCCTAGAATCAGAGTCCTTGAAAGAAATATACTCTGACCCTAAAATTAGAGCCAAAAGGCTAAAATGGGCCAGTGAAAGAAACACAGTTTGGCCCTGAAATCAGAGCCAGCTCTGCCCCTGACCAATGAAACTAACCTGAGCAGGAAAACTAACCAATCCCTGAGCAGAAAATCTTCTTCCTGGAGAAACTCCACCTTTAAGAAGTCCTATGTAAAGCCTTCTGCCTGTTTAGTTGTTGGCTGTGCTTTCCCACCCTGGCAGAGGCAGCCACTTTCTCAGACATTCCTTCCCAAATAAATCGCTTTCCCAAAAGAGTCTAGGGTGAAGATTTCCATTCACAGGCACAGAACAGAAGAAACTTGCTGAGACCTCCCCTAGAGGGGCTGAGCAAAGCTGAGCCGAAAAAAGTAACAACTTTTGGTGGAAGTTGGAGAAGATTGCTATATTTCTGCAGGGCTTTTCCCTTTAGCAGAGTGAAGTAAAAGAAGCAACATCTTGGACCGGAGAGAAGAAACAGAGCTCTGCTGGGAAGCCTCCTTAAGGTGGGGGCAGAACAAAACTCAGCTGTACTGGCTCTTTCTAGGAGAGGAGCAGGATTGCTATGTCCTGCAGGAGACAGTCCCCCATTACACTCCAGCTTCAGTTATCGCCTGACCTCCCAACAAGTCAGGATACCTCTCCCTCTTGGCTTCCTGGTAAGTCAGGATACCTTTCCCTCCAGAGCTATAACATTTGCAATAGCTCTAAATTATCTCAGAGCTAAATCTACCCATGCTTACTAACTGGCTTTTGCTACCTCTTTTCTGTAGTTTTTTTTTAAA
>CABHPR010131166.1:0-13091 GCA_902168415.1 Peromyscus melanophrys | reverse complement strand
TGCTAACTTGGGAGCAGCGGGAGAAGCCAGGCCTCAAGCACATCTCCATCAACTACAACCTCTGGATTTGTCATTAGCTTTCAGCTTCTCAGCCCATGTCTGGGTGAGATCTCGTCTCCCTTCCTCATTATTCATCACATCAGCTTGTGGACACAGCACTCGGTCCTTAGGGCACTGTGATCCTGTTACATTTCCACAAAGCACCCCAACAAAAATCTACTTCTGTTACTAACATACTCTTCCTTGAAAAAAAAAATCGGTTTCTGATCCAACATCTCCCAGCTAGTTCAAAGAAAAGTCAGGGCATGGTCACCAGAATGACGTGTGCCTGTGTAGAAGGCCAGCCTGACTGGATTTCCATTGTTTCCTGTAGGGCAGGCTTGTTGCAATTTATCAACTAAACAAGATTAGGGGGTTTTGTTTGTAATTGTAGGTGAGAATCGTGTTTTAAAACAGGAAAGTTTTAAAAATTTATTTCATGTTTTTCTATTCTTTTTTTTTCTGTTTGTTTTGTTTTTTGAGACAGGGTTTCTCTGTGTAGCCCTGGCTGTCCTGGGAACTCACTCTGTAGACCAGGCTGTCCTCGAACTCACAGAGATCCTCCTGCCTCTGCTGCCTGTGTGCTGGAATTAAAGGTGTGCGCCACCACCACCCGACTTATTTCATTTTTTCATAAGGAAGTTAAAATATTTCTGTTAAAAGCTTGACTCTCTGAAGCATCATTTACATGTCCTAGCTGCTTTGGGGACGGGAAGTACAGATGTAGGTCATGAGGCTCCTTCTGTTGATCCTGCTCTCGCTTCAGAAGGTTATTGTCAAGACAGAGGCAGTCCACGATTTCTCCAACTGGTCCGTTCCAGTATGGGTCTGCCTGCTCACAGTAGCAGAGGGTACAGAAGTGAGCTGCTCAGGACGGACTGTCCAGGCTCAAATGCTCTGACCAGAGGGATACCCCAGAAAAGAACTTTCATCAGATCCCTGACTGATTCAATCAAATAACTTGTTTAATCTTTTCCAACTTAGGAATTAGTTCTTAAATAAAATTAGCCAAACAGCATTGTTTAGGAAATAATAGCAACTTAGATGAAGCTGACACTCGTACAATTATTCTCTAGGATTCAGAGGGCCTTCGAGGCTTAGCATCATCTCTAACCCAGTAGTTTCAGCTCACCAACAAGTTCCTAGTGCTGGAGCTCTTCATGGTGTTATGACTACCAATCGGTAGTCACCTGCTCTCTTTCTTATCAGCATTTCCCTGACGGGGATTAGAAACAGAAATGTCGCCTTTGCAGGCAGGCCTTAGACCTCCCTTTAAAAACGAGATGTGGTCTCTCTGAGCCCTCTGTCATTAGAGCTGTCCCTCAGATACTCCACTACCAGCAGCTGGTGTGAGTCACAGACTTAGTTTAGACTCACAAGTCAGGCATAGCCTTGGGGACTTGTGGGAAGAGCCATAACACCAGTGCTCACACTGGTCCCAGTTTCTTTCACTGTTTCTAGAGTCACTGGGCCCTAGGTTCAAATCCTGGTTCCCACATGCTGACCGCAGGACCTTGGGAAGGTCACTGAATTCTAGGTTCAGTTGTCCATTCTACACAAAGAGGATGATAACAGATAGGGCCCTTGTGAAGGTGGGGTGTTGGGACTTTCATTTTTTTTCAAGTGTTTTGCATTTTAGGTTTATAGCAAGTTGCTAATCTATTGTCAAAAACAAATATGAATGCTAGAAGTTTTAGCCAGGCATGGTGGTGCATGCCTTTAGTCCCAGCACTTGGGAGGCAGAGGCCGGAAGGTCTCTCAGGCAGCAAGGTCTGTGAGTTCGAGGCCAGCCTGGTCTAAAAAGCAAGTTCCGGGATAGCTAGGGCTACACGGAGAAACCCTGTCTCAAAAAAAACCAAAACAAAACAATAACAACCATGAAAGAAAGCTGGAAGATTTTGACATTTTCAGAGAGGTGCCACGTAAACTGTAAATATGTTTCTCTCCTAGGCCGATCGTGTCTGAGAAAAATGAACTTCTCATTCAGTTTTTATCAGACTTAAGTTTAACAGCAGATGGATTTATTAGTCACTACAAATTCAGGCCGAAAAAACTTCCCACAACTACAGCCATGCCTGTTACCACCACAGTCCCCATAACTACGGGTAAGTTCTGCTGTTTGCAGGTTGGCACAAATACTTTAGAATTCTAAAAAGAATTCTTTTGAAGGAGAAATTCTTCTTATTTTAAGGCAAAATAAGAAGGTACCGGAAACAGAAATAACTAGATGAAAACTTGTGTGAGACGATAATGAGATTTCATGGATAAAAGAAAAGCAAGCAAGAATGCTTACCAGCTAGTGGTTTGCATTAGCTATAGGAAAAAAAAATGGCCACCTGATAATTACATACAAAGAAGCTGATTATAATATAAACACTATCTTTATAAACCCAAGGTTCCTTTACTGGTACATGGCAAAATTCTTCCCTTCATTGTTTTTTTAAAAAAATTAACATAATGATTGCACATATGTGTGGTCTATAGTATTTGATCCATGCACACAGTGCACGATGATCAAACCAGAGTAATTGGCATTTCTGTGTCCTTAAGTATTTGTTATCTCAGATTTGAGCTCATCTCTTCTGGTTCTTAGAACATGTAATACAGGCTGGGGAGATTCAGCAGGAAAAGGCTTGCTGTGTAAGGGTGGTACCTGAGTTTGCTCCCTGGGACCCAAATAAAGGTGGAGGGAGAGAGCTGACCCTACAGAGTTGTCCTCCAGCCTCTGCATACACACCTCCCCATAGGAAATACACACTTTTGAAACTTACTATTTTAACTGTATGTAATACAATGAATTATGTAGTCCTGCTACAGTGCTGTTGGATTCTAGAGCATTCCTCCTGTTTAACTGTAATTTGACGACTGTAGCCCTGGGTCACCTTTTCTTCCCTCTCCCTTCTCTCTTCCTATAGTTTTCATTTTATTACATAAAATGCTATTTTAGGTTACTTTTCTAGGGCCTTGATACCTGCTGTTTTTTTAACAACAGCCAGTTTTAAGATTTTGTTTTTCTTTCGAGTGTCAGAAGATGTGTGTGTATACACACACACACACACACACACACACACACACACACACACACACACATATATTCAACTGGAGTAAATCAAGCAAAAACATTCACTAATTACAGAAGCTGCAGACAGTGGTTGGGTCATGATCGAAGGCAGTGGGGCCTGGTATCTGGTCTCTATGGCCTAACTGCTCCACCCTGTGGGAATTCAGGAACTCAGATTAGAAACCTCAAGTTAGGGCAAGGTTTAAAGTGGCAGATAAAAGCATAGGCTTTTGCCCTCCTCCGATAGAGTTGTCCAGAACACAGGCGTGCCCTGGAGGCTAAATAAAGCATCTTACTAAATGAATAGTTTACAAGTTATAGCTTATGTAAGGTCAGGATTTTACAGCTTTATCCCTGTTAAGTTTGAGCTTTAAAAACTTGAGTTGAAGATTTAATTGAAGATCCTTTAGCATCAAAATAAACCATAAATGCAGCAAAACTTTACCATTATAGAACATTACGTTTTTTTGTCTGACTTAGTTTATCCAAATAGTTAAAGCTTAACAAAATGAGCAAACCTAAAGAATCTAGACAAATATTACCTTCTCTGAGCACTCCACAAATGGGCCTCCTTGTGGCCTGGTTGGGCATTGCCTTGTGTAGTGAACTATCTGGACAGACCCATGGTAGTGGCTTTCTGACTTTTAGCTCCAATTTGAACTTTCTCTAAAACTGCAAATGTGGACTGCAGTGAGCTCTCAAATATTCATGACACTTACAGGCAGACATTTGGGCCTCTGGGCCAGAGAGGGAGCTGTATGCAGAGTTAAGGGTTATGTATATGCAAAGGGACTTCTAGGGCTGGAGAGATGGCTCAGTAGTTTAGATACCTGTTCTTCCAGCGGGCTTGATTTGATTCTCAGAACCCACAGGGTATCTCACAACCATCCATAACTCCAGTTCCAGGGAATTCAACCCCCTCTTCTGACCACCAAGGGCACCAGACACACATGTGCTGCACATATATGCATTCAGGCAACAATATTCATATACATAAAAAAGTGAATTTTTAAAAAAATGGAAGTATCTACCTTGGGAGAGATTCTGGTGCAGAGAACAAACCTTTGAGGAACTCTAACCTTAGTAGAGGAGGAGGAGGAAGGACAACAGCAGAGCAGGTCCTGGAAGAAGATGCCTTCCTGGAAGAAGATGCCTTCCGAAGAGGTGGTCAGTGCATCTCCTGTTGATGAGACAATATGGGAAGGATTAAAATGTTTGTGTTTAATCCGTGACCAGGAGCTTTATAAGTGATGCAATGCAGGCAGAAACCAGGGTAGGGTGGGGACCATGTGGATCAAAATGACGGAACAGAAAGTTCTAGCAACTCATAGCACACTCTTGGTCCCAAAAGAGAAGAGAAGGGATTGAGAGGCGAACACATTAATGCCAGTGTGCTACAGTGACTAAGGAATGCAGGGGACAGAAGGGACAGAGGTGGAAAGGTCTGTCACAAAGACTACATACTCCATATCCAAAAGGACTGAACCAGAGAGGGTAGCCTCCTCCCTAAGAGAAGCAAAGCAAGAGAGTATGTGGATGAGGTGGCCTTGAGGGTCCGTGGAGACATCAAGGACATTTTCTGCTGTGACTTGTGTTCCCTCTGAACATAGGCAGGGTCACCTGCTGAGGCGGAGAAGGTAAGCGATGGCGGCACTAGCAGCTAGGAGAGTGAAAATCTGAGAAGTGGCTGTGGAGATGGGACCATCGATGGTTGAATTACCAGGAGCCTGTCACTTCCTGGTGCACCTCTGTGGCTCAGATGACTTGATTGCAGGCACCAAAAAGAGCATCCTCCTGCAGGACCTCTGGGGGTTGAGAGAGGGAACGGGACAGTTCAAATGACTGTGATGAAAATGATTGACCGAAAAACAGACTGTAGAAACCAAGCGATATAACTAAGCAAGTCAAAGCAAGCTGCGGGTGATTGGCTAGGGACCATGTCAAAGCACTGACCCTCCAATGCTGGGACAGGGGAGTCATTAGAGTAACTAAATGAGTCTGAAAGAAAGGAGGCCACCCTGGATATTAGGATGTCTAAATGTGCCGTTTAAGAGATCGGCAATATGTGGTTTTGCGTGAAGACACGTGAGCCTGGGTTTGAGTGGCAGATGGACCAGAGGATAGTCCCTAATGAAGCTGAAACTGGATCATCCATGAAGACGGTGGATCCCTTGGAGATGGTACACGAATGCATAGGGAAGAAAGGCTGAAAGCCAGGGTCTAAGTTTATGAGTGCAGAAATTGAGATAAAGACCAGAGATTGTTGTGGAATATTAGTTTAAGATGTGTTACATTCATTTAGCTGTGGGATATTTGTTGAATGATGCAAAGATGTGTTGCATTCTTTTATGTGGACTTTGTTTATCTCTGTAAAGCTGTGTTACTTTGCCTGTCTAAAACTCCTGATAAAGAGCTGAACAGCTAATAGCTGGGGCTGCCAGGCAGAGAGAATAGATAGGAGGAGAAATCTAGGCTGGAGCAAGGAGTGAGAGGAGAAGAGAGGAGGACACCAGGGGTCAGCCAACCCAGCCACAGAGCTAACCATAGAGTAAGAAGGAAAGAAAGATATATAGAGAATAAAGAAAGGTAAAAAGCCTAGAGGCAAAACATAGTTAAAGAGAAGCAGAATAATTTGTGTTAAGGCTGTCTGAGGCCGGGTATTCCTAAGTAAGAATAAGTCTCTGTGTATTTATTTGGGAGCTGGCAGCAGGCCCCCAAAGAGTAAAAAAAAAAAAAAACAGTAAGTGGAGTGGTGTAGCCTATGACTCAAAGAGCAGAGGCCAGAGGTGCCCCGAAAGATAGGAAGCCACAGAGTGAGGCACCCACCCAGCTCCCAACAGACCTTCCAAGGCTGAAAAGGAGCTGGTTTCCCACAGTTCATCTGGAGAGATGCTTTCCTTCATCCCGTGTGCCACTGAGTTTTTCTGAGTTGTTAGGGAAGTTTAGTGTCCCAGTGAGCCTAGCACTCCTGGAACAGCGATGTCCCACTTTGCTGTCTGTTGCCCTGATAGAGATCTGACCAAAAGCAACTTGGGTGGAAGGGTTTATTTCATCTTTCACTTCCAGGTAACAGTCCATCCCCGAGGGAAGTCAGGGCAGGAACTGAGGCAGAGACGCTGGAGGAGCACTGCTTACTGGCTTGCTTCCCATGACTCCTCAGCTTGTGTTTTTTTAATACAACTCAGGATCACCCGCCCAGCACTACCCATAGTGGGCTGGGCCCTCCTACGTAATCGTTAATCAAGAAAAACGCTAGATGGCTCACAGGTTAAGAGTACTGGCTGCTCTTCCAGGGGTCCTGGGTCAGACGCCCAGCAACCACATGGTGGCTTACAACTCTTTGTAACTCCAGTTCCAGGGAATCCAACCTCCTCTTCTGGCCTCCCTGGGCTCCAGGCACACATATGGTATGTACACATATATGCAGGCAAAACACACATACACTGAAAATAACATAAAGAAAAAGAAAAACATGCCTCCAGAGACTTGCCTACAGTCAATCTGATGAAGGCATTTTCTCAATTGAGGTTCTTACTTCCCGGATGACTCCAGCTTGTGGCACAAGTTGACAGTTGACAAAGAACTAATGGGCACAAATGACAGGGATCCCTCCTACTAAAATGTTGCTGAATTTTAAAAAAGCAAGTATGTTGAAGAAAAAGAGCCAGGGCTGGAGAGAGAGCTCAGAGGTTAAGATCACAGGCTGTTCTTCCAGAGGTCCTGAGTTCAATTCCCAGCAACCACATCTGGTGCCCTCTTCTGGTGTGTAGGCATACATGCAGGCAGAATACTGCGCACATAATAAAGAAATAAATAAATCTTAAAAAAAAAAAAAAAAGCCAAAGAAAAGGCACAAGAAGTACCTATAGATTCAGAGACACACACAGGAATCCTATAAAAAACCAAAATCATGAAAAACAAAAGCTGTAGTATATACACAAAGGATCTGTAAGGTTAAAAAAATGCTCTGATGTAACATTGAGAGACAACCTCCAAAGATGCTGTTGAGTTTGTTTTCTGTTGGCCATCTACTGCTGGGCATGCAGCCTACCCGTAAGAAGAGTTTGTTTCCCCAATGAGACTCCCCTGGAGAAACTAATTTCAGTGTTTCTGTAAGGGTGGGAAACTTTATGGATAGAGTAAAAATGTGACGGCCGCCCCCATGCAGCAGTCTGGAATCTGAGCCGAGGTGTTTCAAGCAGTGTCGGCTGGTGTGATGGGGCCTGACCATCTGCTGAACGGAGCGCTGTGTTCAGAACCGAGGCTGCAGCTCACAGTGCAGCACAGGCCAGCACCGCCACGAACACCTCAGATCCAGATACCTGTTATTTAAGTTGAATTAGTTTTCAGCCATTGTGCATTCAGGAACCCTTTAGCATTGCCAAACTTTTTGCGATCCCCACATTCACTTACAGGACCCCACGTGAGCTGCAATGCAGTCTAGGGTTTGTGTTGCTGTGCTGAAACACCATGACCAAAAGCTACTGGGGGGGGGGGGGCAGAATTTACTTCATCTTACAGCTTGTAGTTCACCATCTAGGAAAGGCAGGACAGGAACTGGCACAGAGGCCATGGAGGGGTGCTGCTTTACTGGCTTGCTCCGAAACTTCTTATACAACTCAGAACCACCAGCCCAGGGATGGCACCACCCACAGTGTGTGATCATTAATCAGGAAAATGCCCTACAGACTCGTCTACGTACCAGTCTTATGGAGGCATTTTCTCAGTTAAGATTGTCTTTTCCCAGATAGGTCTCAGTTTGTGTCAGGGTGACAGAATCCCGCCAGCACAGATGCACAGTTTAAGCTGTGAACTAGATGCCATTGTGGCCTCCCTAGTTAGAACAAATGGTTCCTACGACCATCGTATGTCACCCACAGAACAAAGTTACCACCAGTTGAGAACAACTGTGGTTGTGTCTAATTTTACTTTTAACTTGTGACTCTGGATGGATGGAACTGATAACTGTGTTGTTACATCTCAGCCCTTGAGATTCTTAAAGTCAATACTGGGTTCAAAATAAATACTCAATGATTCCTGGCATCAAACCTAACACTTCACATGTGAGGAGCACCCCTAAGTCCCTGCACCAGAGACATCTGGATAGCTGCCTATTTTAAGCAAGAACTGTTTACATATTTACACCAAGAAAACTCCTCTCGCCCTTGTGAGAACACCAGGGAATCTTCCAGTGAAGAACTAACCTGTGCTCTGGCAGTTCAGATCTGTGGTGCTGCTTTCTTGTTTGTTTGATTGTTTTCCCTAAGCTGGACCCACAGGTCAATTCTGTTATAGTATGGGGTTCGTAGAAAGCATTGGTCCTCAAACTGTGGGTCATGACCCCTTGTCAACCCTCTGCCTCCCCAAATATTTACATCATGATTCATAACTAGCAAAATTACAGTTATGAAGTAGCAGCAAAAATAATTTTATGGCTGAGGGTCATCACGACATGAGGAACTGTATTAAAGGATCGCAGCATTAGGAAGGTTGAGAACCGCTGATACAAAGGGAGAAGAGAACGAGGCTAAATTCGGATTATCTTTGATCTCAGGTTTAAAATTCAGTAGAGAGTTTTGAGTTCCTGTGAGAAAGAACAGTAGCTGATAGCATGAAGAATTTCTCTGCGTGGTTCATAATTATTTCATTGCAGTGGTGGATTGGTGGCTCAGAGAAATAAACGGTAATTTCAACTGACTAGATTCTGATATAAACACCAATTATACTTGAATTCATTTTCCTGAATCTCCTGACTCCGTTCTTTGAATTTCTTCTTTGAATTAGGTTTAAAACCCACTGTGGCCTTGTGTCAGCAAAAGTGTAGACGGATGGGGACTCTGGAGAGCAATTATTGTTCAAGCAACTTTGGTAAGAAACAGAAACCAGCCTTTCTCTCTAATGAGAAACTTGAGACTATGCTTAATCTCAAAGGCACTCCCATGACTTGTCCGGTGGCGGTTCAGCAACACCAATCATTTACCTATGGTACCATTGTCCTGTCCACCAGAGTGTGTCCACCTGTGTTCTTTGAACTGTTTGGCTTCACAGCAAGAAGAATAAGCTTTAGAAACAGTGCCCCTTTTTCCCCACACCGGTTTAATAAGTTGACTTTTGGTACCTGACACTGCTACTCTATGTATTCTGGCTGATTTCATGAAAAAGCCTGTATAGTCTTTCCATCATAGTTTCTTTTTCATCCACCGAGAACGACTTTCTCACATCTGGGATTCAGCTTAAATACATTAAATAGTTAAACTCACATTCAAAAGCTGGCCTCTCCCAAAAAGAAGTGCAAGTATCTTCTCAGCCATGTGTTTCCAAAGTGCTCAGGTAAAATGTGAAAATCTGCCATCCATTTGAAGCTCTTGTAAACTGGACCCTGAGGCGGGGAGTACTCAGGTGCCTGGGGTTTCTAAGGGATTTTCCCAATTAGAAACTTGCATCGTCGTGAAAAGCATTTGAGAACAAAAGATGCCAAATTTAATCTTACCAGGGAAAGAAAGATGCTGCAGCCAGGTTCTCAAAAGTAATCGTTCTGGCTCGTTTTCAGTGCCCTAAGTGGTAACTGCAGCCCAGGGACTGTCTTGCAGGGAAGGGGTGGATTTCACTACAGTTTTCATGCTGAGTTCAAATGACTGCATAGAAATGTAAGCAAATATTGCCAGGTGCATCTGCAGCCACACCTGGGTTAGTCTTCTGTGGGAGACCGGAGAGGAATTGCCTTTTTGTGCATTGGGAGCCCCCCCCCCCCACCCCATCTCTCTTGGCTACAGACTGACATTTTGCAATGGACCTACATCAAAGGAAGGCGTGCTAGGAATTCTGATTTTAGGAGCTTGGTGTATTATACAACATTGGGGGCTCACACTGCCCTGAGGCGTTGTGACCTATGTCTAAAACTAGATTTAACCTATTGTCTATGACTCACGTAGATGGCACAGTGACCAGACATTATCACTGAGGGACAGTGAGTTCTCAGCTGTGGAAGGAAACACTCCCCGAGGACAGTTTTTGGTTATATTAGGGAGTGCTAGTCCAAGTACACAGCTTGTTCTTTGTTTTAAGTTATAGCTCAGTTCTCTACTTCGATTTTCTAAATGAGATAAAGAGGTTTGCTAAGTACTCACAAGTGAGGCTCATAACTCTATCCTTTAAGTGGCAATCTATCCACATGGTAGAGAGATCATTTTAAGAGGGTCTCCATCTCAGCCACAGATTGCAGTTGGGAAAGCAGCTAGATTTTTCTCCCGGGAACCAACACCCAAGCATGGCCTTATAGCTCCACAATCATTTTCTAACCTGCATTTTAGCAACCAATTTTGAGAACTCTTTGACGCTACATTTTCATTTCTGAAACGTAAAAGAATGAGAATCATGTTAGCTCTGTTTGGATTTGCCCTCACCGTCAGTTGTCCTCTACAGTGCTAGCGGGCACAGTCATCACTACGGTCACTCGAGGTGGGAGTTTGCTGGCCACAGTCTCAATCATCAGCATCTACAGGGAGGGCAACCTGGCCATTCAGCAGGCGGGCAAGAACATGAGTGTCAAGCTCACTGTGGTCTGCAAGCAGTGTCCACTTCTCAGAAGAGGTAAGGACGGAGCTGTCGCCTCTTCCCTGCTCAGAAGCAGAGAGGGGAAGGAGACAGCCTCTGAGCAAGTCATGGACCTTTCCAGGGAGGGGCTGGTGTAGGGATGTAGAGTCAAGGCTAACACGTTGCCCACTTCTGATGGGGAAGGACGCCTTTAGTCAAGAACACGAAGGAAAAAAAAAACATTTATTTTTATATTCTCTTTCTTTTAGGTCTAAATTACATTATCATGGGACAAGTGGGCGATGATGGGCGTGGCAAAATCATGCCACACAGTTTTGTCAAGATGTTCAAGAATAAGAACCAGAAACCCATGAACGCCCTGAAGAACAAGCAGTGTTAGCCTGAGCCCCGTCACTCGGCTGCCCTTGTTCACCGCCTCTGAAAGATCTGTTCTCCCCACAGAGAGAAAGCCCATACAATTTAACGCTGAGCATTCTGAGAGACAGGGCCAAGTTCATCCTCACGTGACGGATGTGTGAACCCCCCAGTGTTGCTGGTGGAAGTGCTGAGCCTGCACTGTGAGGAGCAGATATCTGAGGACCCTCCCACCCACCGCCTGAGAGGGGACAGCAGGAAGCGCTGGCAGCTGGCAGCTTGTAATATACATCTCTGTAGAAAGATATTCTAGAATTGAGTTGTAGGAAGGTATGAAAGGGATTTTATAAAGTGCAATATTTATAATGACATTTGGTTACCTTCAAGCATTTGCTCTGAGGTGTCACACGTTTCTCTTGCATTTTTTAAACCAATGCTCAATAAAATATTTTAAGTGATTACAAGGCAGCCAGTACACTTGTTCTCACAGGAAGTAAGATGCTGTTTACACATAACAGCTCTCATTGTACCAGTTTAGAGTTGGCGCTCTATGAGTTCCAGGGATGAGAGTGATGTAATAAAGACCTCTGTCTGCAAACCCAGAAAGGAGTCGCTCTGGCATCCAGTCCAAATTCCTTCATTGTCTCTGAAATGAAAGGTGTATATAGGGACTTCCTCAGAGTACACTTCTCATCAGAGACAGGACAACCATCTCAGAGTCCTAATTCTAAACCCAGTGTTCACAATGTCACCAGAAGAGGCTCCCCCTGACCCAGGAGAAAGCCGCCTTCTCACTTGAAGCATTTAGTAAGAAGAACTAATATTTAGGCTTGCATTTGCTAGACTAAGCAATAAGGTAACCTGACCATTCAGCTGTGAACTCCAGGGCCCTTTCCCTGTCCATACCCATTTTACTGACTCGGACTGTAGCAGCTGAGATGAACTGTTTAGGGGACAGCTCTGCCTGCAATGGGTGGGACAGGCTGCCTTCTAGGAGGCTGCTGGCCAGGGGCTGTGAAAGGGGGTGAGAAGGGAACACGATGGATGAACAAAGGCAGGGGTCACAATGTTGCCTATGGTAGGAATAAAACTGTAGAAATAAGGACAACTCTTACTTTGGATGAAAATGGTAATTCCCAGTTCTTGACCTGACAAACACTTATGTGGCAGAAAACTATTAATGTAAGTTGAAAAGCTGTTTTGGCAGCTGGTCAGGTCTAAAAGTGATTAATAGGAGTCGGCTAGAAGGGTCAGAAGTTGTTCTAAATGCTCCTGTTGAGATGTCCATCAACACCAGGGCTTCACTGGCTTGAAGAGGAGGATGAGCTAGAGGCCCCTGTAATAGCTGAGTGGTGGCTTCTCCGGACAGCGCCACCTGGTAGATGAGCCTGCTAATTGAATCCTGTCAGGAATGCACATTAGGGACGTGGGGATGATGACATCCTCTGGTCTCTCAGCAGCCCCTCCTTACCGACGTGTTGGGACAGCTTGTTGGCGTGTGGCACCAGCGTCACGGTCCCAGTGTCCCTTGTGTTACCAGTGCAAAGACTCTGAGTGGGGTCTGGAGTCACAGGCAGGAAAAACTGAGAACAGTAATCCGAGCTACTTGTTCCCTTGGAAGCTCTGACAGAACACAACTGACAAGGGGTCCATGGGTAATTCCTGCACCGGCTGGCCTTCCAGCTCCGTTGTTGAAAACAGAGACAATCGAGCCGAGTACTAAGACTATTCTTCCTGGTCCAGCAAATGTTCTAACGTCTGTTATAAAATCATTTATTCAGACAGAATTTCAGTTTCCTCGGTTATAAACGGAGGGAGTTGCAGTAGACACGTTTATCCACTGACCCATCTCACCAGCCTATATAGAGAGTAATTTTTAAACTTTCCCACTTAATGTACCATGAAGCAAATTTTAAAGAATATGTCATATGGACACTTTTCCCCAGCAACAGTGAATAATTAGACATCAGTGCCAAAAAACTAAACAAAAATAACAACAACAACAATAGAATCTGTTACTGGAAAGTAAGAAATATGCTGTTAAATAACATAACAAAATAAAAATTCTAAAAACAACTGAACA